>VWZK01017738.1:0-12914 GCA_013396935.1 Baryphthengus martii | reverse complement strand
TCAATGTCCTTCTTATACTGTGGTGACAAGTATAAGATATATGAATATATTTCTATATAATCATTTTACATCAATAACCCTTCAAGATAAAACAAATGAACAATTATATTAAGGTGCTAAAAGAATAAGTACTTGTTACTTGTTTTGTTAAATGTCTTAAGTATTGCTGTAATTAGCCTTTTGCTTGCCTTCTGTGCATTTTTGGAACTTGCTATCTAGCAAGTGACAGGGACTTTCACAGCTTTTAGGTGGTTTATAAGGAAATAATCTCAAAGCATCATTTAGAAACTGATAAGGAAGCAGAAGAGGGTGCCCAGGTAGCTCCAAACAATCACCGTTACTTTAAATTTTCAAGAAAATGTGTCCTGTTATGGTAACCTAATTGGTTACCTAAATGGCACCATAACCTATTAGTTACAGTACTTTTTCTTTTGCCCCCTTCAATTTGAATTCTTATTTTTCACACTAAGGCTGGCCTTTGAAGTAAGGAAGTGTAATACTCACACAGATCGTAGGAATTCCAACTCAATTTCTACTTTTCCTCTACAAGTTTCCCATCCCAAGTTACACAGGTTTCCCATCCCAACATACCTCTTGTAATTTCACACAGAAATCTCTGTGCATATTCTGTTCAGTCATTGTTCTAATTTTCAGCAACATTTCCATCAGAACACCCATCCACATATTATTCTTAAGGAAAGTAACATATAAAACTGTGTTTGCAGGAGCATATAGATTTTTTTTCCCCAGGTGTTTCTAGTCATAGAGGAACATAAAGCTTTTCCTCTACTACCACCCACCTAGACTACCAAATTCTTAGCCACTGTCAAGCAGGATACTGTCGAATCTTGCATCCCTAAAACTTACAATTTTTGAGGTTTTCAAAGCTTTTTATCACCAGATCGGGTTAAATTTGATCTTTCATATTCTTGGCTTTTATTATTTAAAAGGTAAAATAAAATGAATGTTCAGTGTTACTAACGCATAACCTGTGATATCTCCACAACCAGATGCTGGAGAGGGTAAAGGAAGGTACCTCCTGCACCACCATGCTGTGGCAAAATGGGTGGATTCCGGGCAGGAAGCACAAAAAGGCTGGGTGGGTGGTTGCTGCCACTGATGCTGAGCGCATCTACTTGAGTAGGGATGAGAAAAGAGACTCATGGACACAGGTAAATTGATCTACTCCCTACCTATGAAGTTAACGGCATTTGTGGAGAATATCTACAAGAAAAGTGAGTTCCCTTCTATTCAGGGTAATTTCCTGACAAATTTAACATCTTTTGCTCTCTGTGCTTACCACTTTTCTCTTGTATAGTGCTTAAAATATAATGGAAATAAAGGGTAGGTGAGCCATTAGTGAAAGAAACTTCAAAATTATAAATGCTTCTAGCACTTATATTCTGTGTGGTTGCCATAAAAGGAAAATATTAATACACGTGGTGGATCTAGTTACCTTGGAGAAACAGCCTTTCTAACATACATGCACAAAACTCCCCTGGCTACAGAAATATGTGTACAGTTTACCACCTGCAGTCTATGAAAACAGTTCAGGCAACTACAGCCAGCACAGGGCCAAACTCCGCTTACTGTGTGTAACAAGCATTAAACTGAATGTACTCATATACTTATATTTCATAGATTACTGACTTTGTCAGAAGAATAGTATTTTTGAAACAAAAAGGAAAGAACACAGTTTGAGGCAAGCTAATGCTTTAATATCTGCATGTTCATCTAGCTGTATTTGTATGAAATATCAACCTAAAAATGACTGATTTTTGACAGATAATATTAAAGAAAAACAAAACGCAAGGACCAAAACCTTGTTTATTAAAGATTAATTAATTTTAGAAAAAAACAAACTCTGTAGCTATAGCTAGAAGTCTACAGCTTCTTCTTACTCATTGTAGATGATTTTTTTTCCTTACTTTGCCCCCCCCTCCCCCCATATACTTTAGGCTACATGTAAGTTCTGGTCACTATCAATAACCAAGAGCCTAAAAGTGTTATCAGAAGACTGGATAGATTTGCTGCTGCTGACAATTGTCTGTATTGCTTTAAGTAATGTTGAAGTTAAATAATACTGTCTTACAGCTTCTTTCTATAGAAGTGGTTCTGATATCCACAGAAACACGTCAGTGTAAGTTAATTATTAACAACCATATGACATAAAATCTAACCAATTGCTAAATGTTGCAAAGAGGAATGTTACCTCACCTAATCACGAAGTGAGGAAACTTCCTTTTACTCTTTAGCTGGCTCAAGGATCTCTAAGTATCCATCCCTTGAAAACTAAATAAAATCAAACGGATACGATATATACATTTATAAAATAAAATAATAAAATAATAAAACAAAACAAAATAAAATAGTAAAATAAA
Organism: Baryphthengus martii; assembly: GCA_013396935.1. NCBI lineage: Eukaryota > Metazoa > Chordata > Aves > Coraciiformes > Momotidae > Baryphthengus > Baryphthengus martii. The sequence goes on along the minus strand of VWZK01017738.1, from coordinate 10,533 downwards.
TTAAAACAAACAAAAAAATAAAACAGCAAATCGCACTGCCCTTCGTGTTTTGTGAACTAGTGCTCCTCCAGAAGTGAGATGGGGTTCTTTGCTGTACAAATACATGTTTCCGTGTGCAAACGTGCTATTTTAAACCCACGACCCGCAGCGGCGGTATGTAAAGGACAGACGACCGGTGTGAAGGTCGCTTGCAGACAGCATCAAGCATGATCCACCCTGGAAAACCACGAGTGGGGGCGGAGAGATGCCGGCAGCGTGGAGGAGCGGCAGGGATCCCCGACGTGCCCTTGGGAAGGTAGGATCGCTCACGGTATTTAGCGGTAGCGACGAGGCGAGGCGCAAGCTTTAACCAGCTGCCATCCACATTCGCGGACATTCCCCGCCATCTCCTCCGCAGCCTCCGTCCCGCCGCCCACGGAGCCGCTCTCACTGCGGGAGTGCCCGGCCCGATGTGGCAGCGGGGGAGCCTCTCGCGCCCTTGGCTGCATCAAGGTGCAGTCCCCCGCTTGCACCTCGGGTAGATCAGAGGTTTATGTTCCGTGCGAGGCTTTTTTCGTCCATCCGCCCCCACTGACAGTGCTTGCTGCCTTTTTTTTTTTAACCCGGATTGCAGCAGAAATTACGATAAATTAAAAAAAAAAAATGCACTTACCATTCTGACCTCATAGTGCTTTGTCATAGGCTTAGGAAAAAAACCACACATACACACACATATTTATGCGTTTTCAAAACAGTTGTGCTAAGGTCAAAGCGGGAAGGGTTGGGGGGGAGACTTGCCGGCGCTGTAAAGTACATCTAGAAATCACCGCACAAAAGGAGGGCGAGCTCAGCAGCTTGGACCAAATAACTGCCCCCGGTGCCTCCAGAGCACGCAGCAAAAATAAGGGAGGTGGGTGGAGAGGCATGGGTAGAGGGGAGGGATCCACGGTTCCTTTCCACTGCAGCAGACGCCCGCTTTTAAAAGAAAACAAACAAACAAGAAAAACAACAACAAAAAAAACACCACCAAAACCGAAGGGCAAAGCGCGCCGTCATGCCGAGTGAGCTGCGCTTGCTTGCAGAGCCGGGGGGACGCGGGCGCGGCGGCCGAGCTCCGGGAGCACTGCTGGAGGAGCCCGCTCCGCCGACTCCGCAACCGGCCGCAGCCACCTCGGCGGCTCAGCCAGACGCTGTCTGGGGCTCTCCTCGTCGGATCTGAACATCTCTGGTTATTTCAAGCTCCTGTCGATATTTTGCCCCCTTCTGATTTTCCCCCATGCAATTCATTTGGTGCGGCTGGGTCACCAGCAGCAAGCCTTTCCCCACTGCTGTCCCAAGCGGGGCTGGCTTCCTCTAGCCAGAACACCCTGTATTATTACCCTCTTGGCACCTTTGCCTTTGCTCAAAGCTGTTCCTCAGACCCAGCAGCTGGAGGTGGGGAGGTGTAACAACATCAGTTCAGTGAATCTTGTCCAACATGTTTCTCCAGGAAGATACTGCTTGCGCATCTTGAGGAGGAGAGGTTTCGTATTGTCAAAATACGCTGGTCTGACACATCCCACCCCACACTACTGTTCCTTTCCTTCCCAGGGATAGGCATCACTCCTCTTTTACAACCAGTCTGTTAGCCTATGTGCTATGGATCTATGGACCCCACTGCCATAGGTGTCTATGGATGGAAAATATTGGGCTGTCTCCCTGCCTACCTTTCCTGCACACCAGGAATTCATACTGCTGCCTCCTCCTCCTTGGCTTAATACCTTTCCGTCATGTCCCTAGTCTGTCCACTGAAGACTTGAGCTCCTTTCTAATGGTCAAATCCTGTCCAGGCTCAAGGATGCACTTCATTCCTTTGCTTTGTGGTGTGAATTTGGATGAGTCATTCTGGATGAATCAAACCAAAAGGAGCTGGGCATGCAAGGGATAGTGACTGTGGATGCCTGAACTGTGGAGATCTAAAAACCTGTTTTGCTCTATGCTGGACTGGAGGATTATTAGATTCACCTCCTTGTCTGAAGTGAACATTTCCTAGGTGGTAATTTCATTTTCCCAGATGCCCAAATACTACCTGAGACCTTCATGGAGAGGGACCTGAGGGTCTTGGTGGACAGCAGGTTCAACATGAGTGAGCAGTGTGCTGCAGTGGCAAGGAGGGTCAGCAAAATGCTGGGCTGAATCAGCAGGGGCATCACCAGCAGAGACAAAGAAGTCATTGTCCCGCTCTACTCAGCGCTGGCCAGGCCACACCTTGAGTACTGCATTCAGTTTTGGTCCCCGCTATACAAAAAAGATGCAGACAGGCTGGAGACAGTCCAGAGAAGCGCCATGAGGATGATCAGGGGACTCTGCCATATGCAGAAAGGCTGAGAAATCTGAGCTTGTTCAGCCTTGAGAAGAGAAGNAGGCTGAGAAATCTGAGCTTGTTCAGCCTTGAGAAGAGAAGGCTTAGGAGAGACCTTATTACCATGTACCAGTACTTGAAGGGTGGCTATCAAGAGGAAGGAGACTTCCTTTTTGCAAGGAGTCACACGGAGAAAACAAGGGGGAATGGTTGCAAGTTGCTCCAGGGGCGATTCCAGTTGGAGTCCAGAAGAAACTTCTTTACAATGAGAACAATTAAGCATTGGAATAGTCTCCCAAAGGAAGTGATGGACACCCCTACACTGAGCAGTTTTAAGACTCAACTTGACAGAGTGCTGGGCCATCTCAATCTAATTTATTTTTTTTTCACTTGAAAGGTTGGACCAGATGATCTTTGAGGTCCTTTCCAACCTGGCATTCTATGATTCTATGTTTCAGCATAAAATTTCTCAGAATTGATGTGCCTTGGCCACCAGAGAGGCTCATTTTAATCTGTCCTGATATAGAGGATGGATAACCCTTGTTTTTATCCAACCTCATCTTGATCTGATCCTTTGCAACAGGAAGCTGTGGCACTGTTATTAATGCTGCTAATTTTGCCCATCTGATACATGATGCTGTACTAGTCAGAGAATTTGGTTAGGAAATGGGAGAAATTCAGGAATTAATTTTTCATTTTGGAATACTTAAAGACATGTCTCCCAACTCCCACCATGGCTAGAAAAATTGCAGGGGGTAGAAACTATTTTCCTTTTTGTTGAAGCTGTGCCAGCATGTTGTAAGGACTTAAAGACGTAGTGGATAAAAAGATGACAATGAATAGAGAACATAACTATACCTTTATTAGCATACATAGGACAGAAGTTATCTCTGATCTCTAACCTCTGGCTTATTCTGGGAAATTTTTCAACATAAGATTAAAACTGTTCAATGTTAATTTCTGAACTACTCTACTGAAGCATTTTTTCCCTATGTGCAGTTTGGGGACCTTACATGCTCTGGGTTTTGTGCTGCAAAGGTGTATCCTGGAGTATCTAATTCTTACATTTTAAAAATTCTTCAAAGTTCTTTATTACTGTAGCTCATCTTCTCTCTGTTGCTTCACCTATGATAAGCACCATGGATATACTATTATTAACATTGCTAAGATACTTGTCTCTACTGAAGAATATTAAGAGACAGTCTACATATATTAGCTGCATTTCTCTATAGCTGAGCTGGAGAGCAGAATACACAAAAAAAAAAAGCCAAATATTTTGTTTCCAAAACTGATATACACAGAATCCATACTTAAAAAATAGCATTAATCTCATACATAAAAATATATACAATAGTCTGACTGTATGACAACCATGCCTGAGAACCCAAGTTTTGGACCACAGTTTTGCCAGAGAAATTAGGAAATGAGAGCCAAGTTTAACCTTTTCCTGGCAGGTCGTTCCGCTGGTCTTTACAGGAATCCCTATCTGTGGACAGAGAAGTGAACTTTTGTGTTTCGAGAAGAGGTCATTCCACCTGTAGCCCAGATGGAAATGTTGCTCTTGCACAAAGGCTCATTTTAAGATTCATTGCTTAATGACAGGGGATGATAGTTTGTCGCTAAATGTTAGGAGGAGCAAAGCCCTCAACAAAGTCCTTAATCATTTGGCATTTACAGTGTTGTTGCAGTAAGTATTTGTATGAGGATTTGGGAAAGGAGACAATAGTTTGTGATAGAAGAAATTAAAAAAGAAAAAAAATAGAGATTATGTTGAGCACTAATTCTGGTTTTGATTTCTTATTCAAAAAGTATATACTGGATACGTTTGTTTCAAAAGACCGCTTAGACAAAAGTCCTGTAGTACTTGGAAGGGCAACTGATTTTTGGAAGCTGTGTCCTTCTCTGCCTATTTCATGATGTTTGTAATCCCTCTTCAGCTTTTACAAGCACTCTACTTCATTGATGGTGTGTCCTGTTAGCTATTGAAGTCAAAGGAGAGATTACTATACCCTACAGTGGTAGTTGAATTTAATATGACTTTTTTTCTTTAGTCTTCTCTTAGATTCTTCTATGTATTTTTGTGCTGCTTTCTCTGTTTGCCCAGTTTTAAGTTTCTGAAAACATTCGGTAAATTAATGAATTTCCTCAGTATTGTCTGGAATTCATGGAGATGATGATGGTAACATTTTTGAAAAAGAGTCCTTTACATTGATGAGATCTCTGTCCCTCCAAAAATGTAATGAATAAGAAAAAAAATAATAAAATAATGTAGAACATTAAATTAGATGGTAAAAATTTCCCTTCAGCTGACCTAGAGATGTATTGAGAAATGTGTTTGGGACTAAAAATTGATCAGATAATATACCACTGTGTTGATTGACGTGGATCATTTAGCTTTCTAACTGAGAGTCCTTTTGTTCTTCTTACTGGAGGTTGTTTTTGCATGCCTGCTATTCTGGTGGATTTTATACTGGATTGCAGGTAGCTGAGCCTAAGTAAGGTATGAATGTAAGGTTTCAGCTCTTGAGTCGTTACAATGCCTGATTATGAGATGTTTCAAATCCAAAATTCTAATAAAACTGCATCTCCTACTTGCATATCTGTCTTCACTGTTTCAGCAGATTTTATGCTCTCACAATCTATGTTTTTAGGTCAATGTTATTTATGTAACATATGACAAACAAAGAACAATTAGTTTCTCATTAGCTGCTAGGCAAGTGTCATGCCCTCAGATTTTAATCAGCCAATGCAAATATTATCAGAATATAATCTATTTGCTACATTCTTCTCATTATATCCTCTAGGATAATGGCTAATATTTTTCATTTCAATTCATATATGTCAACTTATTTTTAGACCTAACCTGCTGAGTATCTATTGGTTACATAAATACTCAAGTGTCTTATTTTATTAATAGCATAATAATAATAAAAAACCCCATGTTTGTTCAATGTGAATTTGAGTGAAAACATGTCTTCATTCTGGACTCTGGAAAGTGACAATAAATTATAAATGTTTGGCCTTGGCTTTCTGCCAAGATGATGACAAGCTTTCTGCTCTATATATCTCTTGGCACCTGTGGTGACTGTGGTTTACCATGCCCAGTATCTCTGTTGTCCCCTTAAGTTACAGATAAGTGTGTGGCAGAAAAGAATGGGAGTCTCCCATCTGAAAAGACAGAAGTTGGCTTCTTTCTTTCTGTCTTTCATTTTGGGATTCTGTATAAGCAGTTTCAAATTTTCTCTTCTGCCCTGGGGCCTGAACATATTTAGGTACCATCTGGAAAGCAGGGTCAGAATAAAATAATGTAATTTCTTTTTCTATTAATACAGGATTGTCTTCTTACTCTAAAACCAGAAGTACTCAACCTTTAGCAGTACATTGCTTCATCAAACATTACTAGAGAGAGCCACAAAGCCATTGCATTGTGGCGTCTTTGCATAAACAGCTAATGATGCATCAGCATTATCAGTTGTTGTAATATACATACTCAGTTTAAAGGTACAGATGCAACATCACTTAACTTCTACTCCTTCCGTGCCAAGTCCAGCTGCAAAAATCAGTGAGAGATTCACCTCACTGCACACTCTCATGATGGTTAGAGAGATACCATCTTTCTTCTTAGTCCTTCCAGAAAAGATTTTTAGTGTCTCTCTGTTCTGTAATGACTACTACTGTTGTGAACCTCCACGCCTTCCAAGTTAGTTATTCAAGGAAGTGTAAGGGAAAAAGTATGCCGGCAACTCTTTTACAGAAGGTTGTACGTATTTTCACTTGGGAGCATCTGGGTAGAAATTGGGTTAGCTTTCAATTTGATTTTTCCAGGTGCTGTTCTGTCTTAGTTGTCCACCGTCATTCTTGCAGATTTTGCCTTAAGAAATAAAAAGACCACTAAATGGAAAACAAGAGAAATGAAAATGTAGATTAAAAATCACTCAGAAAAGGAACAGACAGATTTGAGAACTATGATCAGAGATCACCTACCTGATGGCTGTTAAAAAGTCTGCACATCCAAATTATGTAAAATTTTAAAAGGTTGCATTATTTATCCATTATAACAATTAACAGGAAGCGTGTGAACCACAACAGTATATCTGAGTAATAATGCCTTTGTTTCTCCCTTCCTTCCACTCCTTGTCCATTAGAAAAAAAGACCTTATGGGAATGCTTTTCATCTTAATGAAATCTATCTTTACGGTTCACTCCATTTTATCTAATTGCATGGCAAAGAGCTTTTTGTCCCTTTCAGGAATTGCTTAAGCCACTCTGGAGGCTGGTCACTGAACAGAAGTGGAAGGAGGCTCGGAGAACTATAGTTAGATATCTGTATTAGTGCACGTAGTAATCACAAGGAGGCTGGTTGCTGGAGGAAATTTACTCTGTTTTTCCCACTAACTTGATGTAATTTTAGGGGTAATGTGTTACTACCGTTATTTTTTTTTGGAAGAAGATAAATTTACGAAGAATTTGATGAAAGATGAATTTTTGGATGACAAGTCCTTGCTTTCAGGCAAAGAAAGATTTAAAGACAGTTAAGTAGACTAATGTATTTGTTCTATTTTGTAACACATGTAAAACTGTTTTTTACTTTCAAAATGCCTTTCACTCAAACATCTTAGAATTAATTTAATTCAGCATCTTCTTGGTCTTGTGAGATAAATATGGTTTTTTTTCATACAATTTGTAAATGGGAAAACTGAGTCAAAATCAGTGAGAAATTGGTATTTCCATCATCACTAGAATTTCTGTAATGCAAACTTGAAAATTTGAAAAATAATTTCAGAGAATTTACTATTTACGTGAAAAATGTGGTGCAACAGGTCTTTGCAGCTGTACTTCATTTTAAGCACAAATTCTCTTTTCTCCCCATGCCAGCTCTTGTTGCTAATTCAAATAGGTATTGGACTTACTTAAAGGCTTCAGGAATATACACAGAAAATAGAGGAAAAAAACCAACCAAAGCATACTCAAAATCTGGTATTGGAAGAGTTGTTAATTTAGCTAGTAAATTATGTGAAGAATTTGCTACCAACAGTGAGTACTAGATCATATGTGCAAAATTATATCTAAACAAACCTATCTCACACGTTTCATTACTGTGTGCAGCAATAATAAACTTCTACTGTGTGTAGAAGTCGTTGATGTAGCATCAGAAGATTGCCACTAGAATTAAAGACTCAATATTCTTCAGAAAACATTACTTTTCTGTTAAATATATTCTAAATTTCTGTGATTTATTAGTGATTCAACTAAATTTTATAATTTGTTCTGACAGGGTGCTTTGCTGAAGTTAGGCTTTTGAACATACTCTACATTAATTGACCAGGTTTTTGAGGAGGGAGAAACTAAGAAGGATATAAACAGATATAAACATATGTAAACATACATAGTTCATTTGTTGTGCCAAATATTTTCATGTTAGAATAAGCATCCAGAGAGAGTCAAAAGAATGAATGTAGTACACTTCTAGTCATACACCACATGAAGATCTGTCTTGATATCCCTTCAGCTTTAATTTCTTTAATTTCGCTGTATCTTGCTGTACAATGGTTCGTGGTGCAAAGGGCTCATGTAAGCCCATGGCCTCACAATCTATTGGTGAAATCCTTCGTGACCGTCAGGAGGCCAAGATTTCCCTTTGCATTTCAGAACCCAATAAATTTGGTCTGTGAGTGCAATTGAATTCCTGCATAAAAAACATCACACAGGAGGTGATGCTGGTTTTATGTAAGAGTCTGGCTGCAGCAGGATTTACAGCAAAGCAGTAATGTTGTGAGTAATCTGGTGAATGGCTGAAAAGTGTGAAGGATCAATAACAAGAGCTATTAACTTCCACTCTCACCTCAGACCCCAAATCCATGATTATATTTAAGTAAAAAATCACTTTTAAAGGTAAAGCAGAAAGGATGAAAATTTTTTTTTTTTTCTCTGTAGATTGCAAAAATCTCTTCCTAAGCCTGAACGCTTAACAAAACTCAGAAAGGACCCTTCACAGCAGGTTGGGAAGATAGCTTAATTTTGAAGATAGTGAGCTTGCCGTGCATACACAGATGGTGCTAGTCACTAACTTGAGTATTGTGTTAATATAGATAAATCCTGTACCAAATTTTTCTTTTTCACCTCAGATCAATGGCCTAATGACACTTCAGCACTCTGGCTGCATAGTTTCGAATTCCTAAAATAAGGATTTTTTCCTCTATCCAGAGTTCTTTTTTCTTCTTCTTCTTCTTTCTTATAACTAATAGATTGTATTTTTAAAAATAATTAATGGATACTATGAATGGCTTAGGGGGAGAAGTGTAATGGAATTGGTAATGTACAAATCTGAAACACGATTACATTTCTATTAAAAAACACAGACCTTTTGTAAGACTTTAGCATGAGCACCGAACTTTGTAAGGGGCACTAAAGTGTAGTTTTCACTATCATTCTCCTTGGATTTGGATTTTTTTTTCAGCTACAATTGGTTTCTTACAGTCACATTCTCTAAGCTGTTCCTGTTCTTCTAAGGTCCACAGGTATCTGCTTGATATCAGCATTTACTCAGAGATGGCCAGCATATCAGTGAGTCAGACTGATGCCCAAGGAAATCTAAGAATGCAAAAATAGGGTACGACTTAGTTATATTGTGATCACTGCATCATATGTGGACTGCTACATGGAATCACTACTATCCTGTGAATTTTCCCTTCCCATACACCTGATGGATAGAAGATTCCTCATTATCTTTCTATAATCTAGGTGAGATTCATGAAAAATAAGATCACAGAACAGAACCTTAGTTAGGGAAAATATTTCCGTGCATATTTTTTAAGATACAAGGAATGAAACACGCATTCAAGTTTCCCTAAACTAAGAAGCAACTAACAACCTTCACATATGCTTAGTAAAAACAAAGCAAAAGGCAGCCACATTTCTTTACCTAGCAATTATTTGGGTTTATATGTTTATTTAGTATAGCATGAGGTTGCCTTGCACATGGGTGGCGCAATTAGTTTATGATCTATACAAACACACAGAATGAATGGTGTATTGAAAATATTCTGGTAAACTACTGACTTGAGGATGTGAGGTTGGAAAGCTGCAAGATGGAAAAGGACCCGGGGTTGTTGATCAATAGTCGACTAAATATGAGTCAGCAGTGTCCCCAGGTGCCCAGGGTGGCCAGGGCCATCCTGGCTTATATTAAAAACACTGTGGCCAGCAGGAATAGGGAGGTGATTGTCCCCCTGTACTCGGCACTGGTGAGGCCACACCTTGAATATTGCTTACAGTTCTGGGCCCCTCACTATAAGAAGGACATGGAAGTGCTGGAGTGTGTCCAGAAAAGACCAATGAGGCTCGTGAAGGGCCTAGAGCACAAATCCTGTGAGGAGCGGCTGAGGGAGCTGGGGTTGTTCAGTCTGAAGAAGAGAAGCCTGAGGGGAGACCTCGCTCTCTACAACTCCCTGAAAGGGGGTAGGAGCAAGGAGAGGGACAGCCTCTTCTCCCTGGGTGGCATGTGACAGGACCAGAGGCACAGGATGCAAGCTGTGCCAGGGAAGGTTTAGACTGGACATTAGGAAACATTTCTTCACTGAAAGGGTTATTAAACATTGGAATAGTTTGCCTGGGGCAGTGGTGGAGTCTCCATCCCTGGAGGTATTCAAACGGCATGTGTACCTGGTGCTTAGGGACATTGTTTAGTGGTGAGCTTGCAGTGTGGGGTCAAAGGTTGGAGTAGATGATCCTGAAGGTCTCCTCCAACCAAAGACATTCTATGATTCTGTGATTCTGTGAACATCCCACCAAACATGTCAGTGGCAACTGAACTAGTTTTGAAATGTAAATGATAGGTCATTATAATGATCTCAAGTTTAAATATTGAATATTGGAGGGCCCGATATGCAGACCGAATCTGCTTCATAGGGAGGTCTGCTATCTCCCTGGTGCCCAGGTAAAGGATATTATGGATAAACTTCCTACACTTGTGAGTCCTTCAGATTGTCACCCGCTTCTGGTCTTTCAGAAGGGTAGTGGTGATGTAGCAATGAGAGTCTCACAATCAATTAAGAGAGATTTCAGGGCCTTGGGGCAACTGGTAAAGGGATCAGGAGCTCAAGCTGTGTTCTCCTCCATCCCTCTGACATCAGGGATAGATGAGGGAATATATTCGAAGAGCCAGCAGGTCAATTCCATGCCTCAGGACTGGTGTCATCAACAGGGCTTTGGGT
>VWZK01017736.1:72889-84837 GCA_013396935.1 Baryphthengus martii | reverse complement strand
CCCCCCAGGGCTTTTTCCGCCAGGCCCTTTCCTGCCGCTCTGCCCCAGCCTGGAGCGGTGCCGGGGATTGGGGTGACCCAGGAGGCAAGGCGGGAAGTTGGAAGTGGCGGAGTGTGTGTGAGAGAGCTCCCCTCAGAGAACTACAACTCCCGTCATGCACCGCGCCAAGCGCCGCCTTTCTATTGGCTGGCTGGCGGCTGCGCGCCAATTCTTTTCCCCGCGGGGGGCGGGGCGCTCCGCCCGTCTCCACGGGAACGGGCGAGCAAACAAGATGGCGGCGGCCGGCACTGGGGGGTGATGGGGGTCTGTCCGAGGGCGAAGCGCCCGTAGCGCAGCTCCCTCCGAGGCCTCGTTTCTTATTGCAGCTGATGGAGGAGGGCGCGGAGAAGGCGGGAGAAGGTGGCCCCGGAGAGCTGCCTCCCCCTTCTGCTGGGCCCCAGCAGCCCCTCGCCCAGGGGAGCCCCGGGGAGCCGCCCCAGGCCAGGCCCAGCCTGCAGCAGCCCCAGCTCGGCCTGGCTCACCGAGAGGACGAGGACGAGGAGGAGGTGGAGGAGGAGGACGATAAAGACGATAACGAAGAGGAGTCAAAGCACGTAGAGGTTCAGCTCACTGCCCCGCATTTGGAGAGGGTTTTGCTCGTGAGGGAACTGCCCTTTCCCCCTTTTTCACTCAGTGGTGTTGTGTGGGAAAGAAAGGGGAGTTTTTGAGGGCACCAGGTAGTGGTTTCTCATTTCCCCAAAGCAGGGAAAGGCTGATTTGTTCTTGGTTTTGCCTGGTTTTAGGGTCCCTTTCATCCCCATCATGTCCAGTATACTTCTGGGTTGCCCTTCTCTGGGTTGCTTTATAAAGACAGAGTATAAATTGGCATATGAATGGCCAAATTAAACCCCTTTCTTGTTTTATCTGCTCAACCCTGAGATTCAATAAACTCCTGAACCCAAGTGAATTTTTTTTTTCTCCCTGCACCTCTGGGCTCTCAAGTGCCCACTTGCAGAGGCATTATCACCTCATACTTTTCACCGAGTGAAAAAGCAGCCGTAGCCTCCGCTGCTAGAACGTGTAGGTGCTGTAATTTAGCTGATTACCCTTTGAAACGTTATTTATCTCGGTCCCTAGATTAGCAATTGTGTTGTGCGACTTCTCCCAAGCTTATAAGAATTTCACAAGCCATTGGCTTATTTTCTCATTAAACCTACGCCGTGGTTCATTAGTGCCATCTGTCAAGTACCCTCTTTGGCAGCGACTGTTCTCGGAAGAGCGGCCCTGGCTGCTCATGCTGAACAGATTTAAAAGGGCCTCCAATCATGTGGATATTGGGGTGCAACGCTGAGGTTTCAAGATCCGTGAGCAATGGGAATTTCTTGGCCCTGCACCTCTGGAAACAGGTCCTGTTTAGAGCTGTGTATTTAAACCAGAAGTTAAAAAAAAAGAAATCTCAACAAAAAAAAAACAAAAACAAACAAAAACAACAAAACTGTTTGAACCTTTTCAAATGTATAGAGCTAGTAGGTGAGATGTGGGGTTTTTTATGTTGTTTGGAAGGCTGCATTCATTATTTTTCCTAAGGTGTGGTGCCTTAGTGGGGTGGTGGAGCACCGAAAGCAGCACTTGAGGATTTTTATTTAACTTTCTTCCCAAACTGCATCCCAAGCAGCCCCCAGATTCTCCCCCAGTGCGGAATTTCGTATCATAAATCTCCCCTTAATCCATTCCTCTCCCCGCCTCCCCTTTCTGGTGTTTTCTAGGAGCAGTTTGATGGAGTGTTGGATGAAGATGTCGTGGCCGAGGGGCTCCACAAACTGGGGCGCTCGGCCCCTGGCACTGAATACGTTTATCTCAACCTCTCGCTTTCGGTAAGTAGAAGCCAAGAGCACCACTGTGAAAGTGCTTCTCTGCTCGAAGTTTTCCTCTTTTTAAAGCAGCAAATAGTTGGTCTAGTGAAATGATTTCAAGAGGCAGATTTTTGGCTCTACCTGTCAATGCTGCTTCCCATACGTGGAACTTCTGACAGGACACAGAGTGGCTCCTGCTGGCAGCTGCCATGTCCGTGGTGTTTCTCTTGCTTAAGGAGCAACAGCAGTAAGATTTATTTTTTTTTCCTTCCCCGATCTGTGGGTGTGAAAATATAGCTTGGAAAATTAACATCATAGAATCATAGGGGTTGGAAAGGATCTCTAGAGATCATCGAGTCCACCCCCCCTGCCAGAGCAGGAGCACCCAGGGCAGGACACACAGCAACAGATCTAGAGGGGGTTGGAATCTCTCCAGAGAAGGAGACTCCACAACTTCTCTAGGCAGCCTGTTGCAGGCTCCATCACCCTCATAGGAAAGAAGTTTTTCCTCCTGTTGAAATGAAGCTTCCTGTGTTCTAGCTGATATCCATTATTTCTTGTCCTACTACTGGGCACCACTGGAAACAGTCTGTTCCCTTCCTCTTGACCTTCACCCCTCAGATATTTATAGACAGAAATCAGCTCCCCTCTCAGGCTTCTCTTCTCTGGACTAGACAGCCCCAGGGCTCTCAGCCTTTCCTCACAGGAGAGATCTTCAAGTCCTTTCATGATTCTCAGAGCCTCCATTGGACTCTCTCCAGTAGATCCCTCTCTGCCTTGAACTGGGGAGCCCAAAACTGGATCCAGTATTTCAGGTGTGGTCTCACCAGGACAGAGCAGAGGAGGAGGAGAACCTCCCTAGACCTGCTGGACACACTTTTCTTAATGCCCCCCAGGAGCCCACTGGCCTCTTGGCCACAAGGGCCCATTGCTGTCCCATGGAGAACTTACTGTCCACTAGAACTCCGAGGTCTTTCTCCATAGAGCTGTTTCCCAGCAGGATGACTCCTAATCTGTCCTGGTGCCTGGGGTTAGTCCCCTGCAGATGCAGGACTACACTTTGCCTTATTGAACTTCCTGAGTTTCCCCTTTGCCCAACTCTCCAGCCTGTCTTTTCAAAGTTTACTTGTTGCTGCTTCCTTTCCTACTGGCCTTGTTTTTCTGACATGTTTCCATCTACAGCCATCCCTCCTGGTTGTCTTTTAGAGTCTTCTTTTGCCATTTTCTCCACCTCACAGCTGGTCTGCAGCTCTAACATCGATTTGTGTCCATGTCATCCTATTCTGACACAACCAGCCAGGGACCTTGGGGCACCACTTCTGTGTCTCCAGCTACTGTGTATCTCTTGGGAGAGCAGCTGAGAGGATCCAGTTAGTTATTCAAGTCTCTTTGCTTGATTTTTCCAGGGTCGTGAGTTGTGTGACATTAACATTCTCTCCAGATACGTTCACCTACAGAAGCTGGAACTCTCATGTAATAAAATTAATGGTATGTAGTCAATACACCAGTAAATTCTTGGGTTGTGACATCATCTTGGATGAGAAATGCTCATGGAGCTTTAGTATCACAAAGCCTGGTCTACCTTTTAATGGTGGAACTACTCCAGCTCTACAAAACGAGGTGGTGGCTCGATCATCTTGAGGATGACGTGTGGGCCGTTCAGAGAGTTGCACCAGCCTGTGTTTATCCGTAGGAACATGGAGTTTGGTGTCCAGTTTATTATCCACAAATAAAATGCAAGCAAACGTGTCAATACAAAGTTAAGGTTGAGATTTTACATGTGGAGATGTCACAATATTTGAAGTTCTGTTTCGTACACTTTTCCCAGCCTTGGGCTTTCCTTTGTCATTGTTTCCCATTGGTGACAAAATGTAAAAAATTATATCCTGGATTAAGAAAGGTAGCAAATGAAGACAGGCCCCTTCTGCTCTAGGGAGACACCCACCCCCCACCCCGCTTCCTGCAGGGCTGGCTCCAGCTCGGGAGGCCTCAGCCCAGGAGAGACAGGGAGCTGTTGGAGCGGGGCCAGAGGAGCCCCAGCAATGCTGGGAGGGCTGGAACCCTCTGCTGGGAGGCCAGGCTGGGACAGTTGGGCTTGTGCAGCCTGCAGAAGAGAAGGCTCCGGGGAGACCTTGTGGGGGCCTTTCAGGGCTTCAAGGGGCCTGTCAGAAAGATGGGGCCAGACTTTGGAGCAGGGCCTGTTGGACAGGACAAGGAGGGATGGGTTGAAAGTAAAAGAGGGAGATTTAGACTGGAGAGAAGGAAGAAGTTCTTCACTTTGAGGGTGGTGAGACCCTGGATGGTGTTTCCCTGAGAGGTGGTGGCTGCCCCATCCCTGTCCCCATCCCAGGGGAGGTTGGCTGGGGCTCTGAGCAACCTGCTCTAGTTGCAGATGGCCCTGCTCTCTGCAGGGGGGATTAGACCAGGTGACTTTGAAAGGTTCCTTCCAACCCGAAATATTCGTAGGATTCCATCATCTTTTACTCCTTTCCTCTCTCCTGTCCTCCCCAGCTCATTTTTTAATTGTACATCAAAAGGAATAATCTGGTAGGCAACCTGTTGCATTATTTCTTCCATATTTATTTCACTGGAGGTGCTGGAGTCCAATAATAGCAGCACTTTCACAAGGCAACATTTCTCCCTGCTCATTTTACTAACAGTTTGTCTGTGAAGGGCAGGTCTGAACAGAGCAGGGACTTTTCCATAGCAACTCATCATTTAGTCTTCAGTAACAGCCTCAATACTTTTCTCCACTAATAGCTTCACACCAAGGTAGTATCTCTGTCATCCTAGTTGTAGCTGTAATATAAAATTATATTCTGGCCTATAGAAAAATCTGTTGACTTAATCATCTCTCTTATGAGGAGCCCTGGGGCTGTTGAGGCTGGAGAAGAGAAGCCTGAGAGGGGAGCTGATTCCTGGTGCCAAATCTCTACAGGGTGGGGGTCAAGTGGAAGGGGCCAGGCTCTTGTCAGTGGTGCCCTGGGATAGGACGAGGGGCAATGGGCACCAACTGGAACCCAGGAGGTTCCACCTCAACATGAAGAGAAATTTCATTACTGTGAGGGTGTTGGAGCCTGGCCCAGGCTGCCCAGAGAGGTGGTGGAGTCTCCTTCTCTGGAGACTTTCCAAACCCTCCCTGGATCTGTTGCTGTGTGTCCTGCCCTGGGTGCTCCTGCTCTGGCAGGGGGGTTGGACTCGCTGATCTCCAGAGGTCCCTTCCAACCTCTACCATTCTGTGATTTTATAATGGCAATTTAATGTAGAACATGAATATTTATTCTTTGTGGTTTAGAAACCATCTTTTTTTTTTTCTTTTCTTTTCTTGTAGAAGGTGTAAATCTCTCTGATTTCTGCATTTCAAGCATCATTTTCTGAATGTGTAACTACAGATTGATTCTCGATCGCTTTTGGACCTGATACTCACCTTTTGACATGGTGATCTCTGCACTTGCTTCTGCTTTAATTTGATGTGACATTTTGATTTGTTCCTAGATCTTTCTTGTATCAGTCACATGCCTTACTTGCTAGAACTGAATGCTTCCAACAACGAATTGACTACCTATTTTGCATTTAAACCACCTAAAAATCTCAAGGTAAGTTTGCCAAAAAACTGCATTTTATAGATTTAAATGCAAAACGTTTTTCTAAATCTAATTTAGATGTATTTGGACATGTGCAAAAGCAGAATTTTATGCTTTCCTTATTCTTTCTTACCTCATCTGTTATTTTAAATACCTTTTCCAAATGTTTGGTTATTTTACACTGCACATTTCAGGCTTTTATTTTCTTTCTGAACACAGGCTTGCTATGAGAAGGTGCATTGTGCAGCTGACAGTTCTAGTCAGAAGTAAATAGAGAGAGAATCTTTTTCCTTGCTTGTCAAATTCATCAGATCTTTATTGGGATCAATTCCTGCCTTTCAAATTGACTTGTTCACAGTCACTACTGTGAAACGCGTACTGAAAGTGCAGCTGTGTGATAATCTTCCCTTTGCTGTTGTTTTTTTGTTTTTTTTTGTAGCCCACTTTGGGTTATAAAAAGCAGGAGATTGTTTTGAATTATCACCTCTACATATTTCTGTGAGGCCAGGCTGGGAGAGTTAGGCCTGTGCAGCCTGCAGAAGAGAAGGTTCCAGGGAGACCTTGTGGGGGCCTTTCAGGGTTTCCAGGGGCCTGTCAGAAAGATGGGGACAGAGTTTGGAGCAGGGCCTGTTGGGACAGGACAAGAGGTGATGGCTTTAAACTAAAGAGGGAGACTTAGACTGGAAAGAAAGAGGAAATTTTTGACTCTGAGGGTGGTGAGAGCCTGGCCCAGGTTGCCCCGAGAGGTGGTGGCTGCCCCATCCCTGGCCCCATTGCAGGGGAGGTTGGCTGGGGCTCTGAGCAACCTGCTCTAGTTGCAGATGGCCCTGCTCCCTGCAGGGGGGTTGCACCAGATGACCCTGAAAGGTCCCTTCCCACCCAAACCATTCCATGATTCAATAATAAATTTCTCTATTTTCTCTGGTTTTGTTTTTTTTATATATATATATAATTACAGTACCATTAATAATAATGTTGTTAGAAGAAAGTATAGTTTTGGAAGCTCTCAAAATATGAATTCTATGTGTCATAAAGAGCCTCTCCGTTAATGTCTCAACATTAACATTAACCATCTTCTTATTTCTTCCTCACCCTTGATCACAAGCTTAATGTAACAGCCATTTAGTTTCACAAGACAGTGGGAAGTGCTGAAGAAATAAAACTAACTTTCTGTCTCCTTCTTTCTTTAGGAAGTAGATTTTTCATACAACCAAATCCCTAAAATGCAGGATTTATCAGCCTACCAGTCACTTACTAAACTCTTGCTGGACTGTATCCTTTCCGGGAATGTGAATGGGAGAAAAGTTACTCATTGGCTTTCTGAAGAACTGTTTGATTCAAATAGCTGTTTTCTTTGTACTTTTCCTTCAGGTCAGTTTTATCTTCAGAAGTAAATCAAACACTAATTCTGCTGATGAATCTGATCTTAATTTGCTTAAGTACTCCTGGTGTTAAAGGTGTTTCTGTGTACGTGGGAGGCATTAGCCTGCTAGAGGAACAAAAAATAACCTTTCACTGCATCATTTCAACCTGAAAACGTGGCATGTCACACTTCTTTGCATGGCAGAGGTAAAAAATAGTCCCGATATTTATATATATAAGAAAGGTTAATAGGAAATCAGCTTGGAACACTAAGGTCCCTTAAATGACAAGGGGGCATGTTGTTTAATCTTAGATGTAACTAGTTAGGCAGGGATCATAGAGGCTTTGTGCACAACCAGGTCATTTAATGACAACGAAGAGAATTTTTTAAGTGAGGGAAAACTTTCTGGAGTGTGTTGAGGGAAGAACAGAGATTTTCTGCTGTCCACCTTCCATTCTTTCACCGTGGTACCCAGTTTGTGGGATTAGAAATGCTGACAGAAATCAGATGAGCATGAACCTGCAGACAAGCGACAGGGCAAAAGGAACTGGCCTCAAGTTGCCCCAGGGGAGGTTGAGGTTGGAGCTGAGGAACAATTTGTCCAAGGCCCTTTGGGGTTGTCCAGGCGTGTGCCAGGCTGCCCAGGGCAGGGCTGGAGTCCCCCTGCTCCCTGGAGGGGTTTCCAAGGCGTGGAGATGTGGTGCTGAGAGACAGGGCTCAGGGGGGCCCTGGCAGGGATGGGACAATGGTTGGACTTGATGATCTGAAAGGTCTTTTCCAACCAAAAGAATTGTGTGGTTAGTTGCTTACTTCTCTGGGGCTGTCCATGGGACTCAGTCTCCATAAAGATTCTCATATGCTTTTCTGAAAGGTCTTCTGGAGCTTCACGTTGACATGCTGCCTTCCTTACAATTGCTTCCTGAGTGCTCGTGAACCTTTCCTCTTTGCCTCATAAATTGCAGCCTGATTTTCTGCTCCCTGAACAGGAGAAGACAGCAGACTGTCGCAGTTTTTTTTCCTCTGTCTCTTGTCCTCGAAGTAGCCCATTGCCAAACGATATTCGTACAATGCCTTTGTCATGCAGGAGCAGATAAAGCATTTGCAGGGCATCCAGGTTACGTTATTCACGTGTTTTACATGGTGTGCAGGTGACGTGATTCTTGTCAGAAAATGGCATTGAGACACTAGCCCTTTGCAATTCTAATTTTCCGTTGCAGAGCAAAAACTGTGCAGCAAAAGGAAAGGGGAATAAGGTGAGAGATTTGTATTGTGAATCTGAATCAAGCTTTTTTTTTCGTTTGGTTTCAATGCAGCAGCGTGATGTCTTAAGCTTCTTCGTTTGTCAATAAAGACACCAGTGAAATGGGGAGAAAAACTGCTCCATGCCTCCAGTTAGAACAGGACTCTCTAAAATAGAGGAAAAGAGAGGCACTTGTGAGGCTGTCCCTTGAATCCTGGGCTCACTTTTGGGAATTCTCTCCCAGAAGGAGCTGGAGGGGCTGGAGCGTGGCCAGAGGAGGGCAGTGGAGCTGGGAAAGGTTCTGGGGCAGGAGTGTGGTGAGGAGCGGCTGAGGGAGCTGGGCTTGTGCAGCCTGGAGCAAAGGAGGCTCAGGGGAGACCTTCTGGCTCTCCACAACTCCCTGACATTCAGGAGCTTGGAGCCAGGGGGGGATCAGGCTCTTCTCTCAGGGAACAAGCAGCAGGACAAGAGGAAGCGGCCTCCAGTTGTCCCAGGGGAGGTTGAGGTTGGAGCTGAGGAAGAATTTGTCCAAGGCCCTTTGGGGTTGTCCAGGCGTGTGCCAGGCTGCCCAGGGCAGGGCTGGAGTCCTCATGATCCCTGGAGGGGTTTCCAAGCTGTGGTGCTAAGGGACAGGGTTTAGTGGTGCCCTGGCAGGGATGGGTTAATGGTTGGACTTGATGATCTGAAAGGTCTTTTCCAACCTAAATAATTCTGTGATTCTATGCCTCTGTAAAATGAGTGCAGAACTTAGAACAGCAAAGTGATGCTGCTCCTAACCCTCGTCAGACGCTCCTCACTGTAACCACAACAAAAACCCAAGCTGTTCTTTGTAATTGTAAATTAAAATACTATATTAAATATCATTCAATAGCAGAAATGTTTGACATGCATTTCTCATTGAGAGTAACTGAGTTTTCCTTACCATATTTAAGTAAATTTTAACGCAAATGGGAAGATTATTGTACCATTTTTCTGACAGACACACACACACAAGGACAGGTTCACAGAATCCCAGCGTGGTGGGGTTGGAAGGGCCCTCTGGAGATCATCTGGTCCAACCTACCTGCTCCGGCAGGGTCATCCAGAGCAGAGTGCCCAGGATGACGGCAGGCGTCCAGGTGGGTTTGGAATCTTTCCAGAGATCTTACTGAATCAATGTCACTTGTCCTGCTGCCCTACAAAAAGTCAAACAAGGAAGCAGTAAGTTCCAGGATAGAGGTGGGTGTAAACAACTGGGATTTAAAACTCCTTAACATAAAAGCATGTGACGTAGCTGCCCATACAGTAAAATTCAGCTCCATTGGCTAATTAGGTACTAATTACTGCTAAGGTTTGGAGTTCATTTATTTTCCTTAAATGCAACTGCCCCTGTCTAGTTAACAACATAGAGGAGATAAGAGGACTGGAGAAGTGTCACAGTCTGACTCATCTTAGTTTGGCACACAACAGACTCACTGCGACAACAGGACTCGAGAACTTGCCGATCAAAATACTCAATCTGGTGAGAACGAAGTAATTCTGTTTTCCTCTCTGTCTTTTATCAATCTATTAATGCCTTACTGAATGTGAAGCTGATTTCACAACAAATTTTCAGAGATATTGGTAATACTGGACACAGTTTTTGTGTTCCTACAAGATCATGGAATGATACAGGTTAGGAGGGAGCTGTGAAGGTATCTCATCCACCTTCGTGCTCAAAGCAGAGACATCTTCAGAGGCAGTTGCTGAGGACCTTGAATTTCTCCCAAGATATTTTGCGTTTAGTCTGGTAGGTTTTGCTGTTGCTTAGGTGATGTGTAAGAAGTGAATTACTCTGCAAGTCCCACAATACAAATGATGAAAAAGATTTTTTTAAAGTATATTTCCTGCTGGAAAGCAGCCCCATGGAGAAAGACCTTGGAGTCCTAGTGGACAGTAAGTTCTCCATGGGACAGCAATGGGCCCTTGTGGCCAAGAGGCCAGTGGGCTCCTGGAGGGCATTAAGAAAAGTGTGTCCAGCAGGTCTAGGGAAGTTCTCCTCCCCCTCTAGTCTGCCCTGGGGAGAGCACACCTGGAATACTGGATCCAGTTTTGGGCTCCCCAGTTCAAGGCAGAGAGGGATCTACTGGAGAGAGTCCAATGGAGGCTCTGAGGATGATGAAGGGACTTGAAGGTCTCTCCTATGAAGAGAGATGGAGAGAATTGAGGCTGTTTAGCCTTGAAAGGAGACTGCTGAGAGGGGATCTTATTCATGTCTATAAATATCTGAGGGGTGGGGGTCAAGAGGAAGGGGACAATCTCTTTTTAGTGGTGCCCAGCAATAGAGCAAGAAATAATGGGGTTAAGTTAGAACATAGGAAGTTCCACCTGAACAGGAGGAGAAACTTCTTTGCTGTGAGGGTGCCAGAGCCTGGCCCAGGCTGCCCAGGGAGGTGGTGGAGTCTCCTTCTCTGGAGACTTTCCAACCCCCCCTGGATCTGTTGCTGTGTGTCCTGCCCTGGGTGCTCCTGCTCTGGCAGGGGGGTTGGACTAGATGATCTCTAGAGATCCCTTCCAACCCCCACCATTCTATGATTCCTCATAAAGATTTGGTCATGATGGCAGTGAGTTAGGACAGGAGAGGGAGCAGTGAATGAAGCCTGCCTTCATTTTTGAAACCAAGTCACGATTAGTATGCAAATTGGATAAATTATTGAAAGATCTTTATTTAATTTTTTAGAGATCTTGTCATGAGATTGGAAGCTTTATATTGCCAGCTTGACATCCGGATATCTAGAATGTATTTGTTTAAATACAACATTTCTGCATGATATTTCTAGATGCTTCAGAAAGGGTTGTCCAGGCATGTGCCAGGCTGCCCAGGGCAGGGCTGGAGTCCCCCTGCTCCCTGGAGGGGTTTCCAAGGCGTGGAGATGTGGTGCTGAGGGACAGGGCTCAGGGGGGCCCTGGCAGGGATGGGGGAATGGTTGGACTTGATGATCTGAAAGGTCTTTTTGAACCGAAATGCTTCTGTGATATATCTTCAGATTTCTGCAGTGTAGACACCTGCACCTGAGCTAGTTCTTCTGTGCTGCCTCAAAAAGTCAATGGAGAGAAATGGCCACTCAAAATACTTCATTATCTGATCCAGATGCATTGTCACAAAAGGCATCAGGCCTTGGAAACACCTGATTTTCTCCGTTGGTTTTGAAGGTAGCCAAGGATGACTGGCCCCAAAACAGACCTCTGTCTGGCAAGGCCTACGTTTTTTTTGAATGCATGTTGCTCTTTTACAGGCCTTGCAAAGACATTCATCTCAGTGTTCCTCAGCTCTGTGTCTGTACAATGTCCTTAGGAATACCAATGATTTCTACTAAATCGTCCTTGATAGGAAGAGTCATCAATATAGAGGTTGTGCACAAACACAAGCAATTTTGATGCAATTTAATTGCTATAAAATAGAACAGGCTACTTCTTAATAGGTATTACTTTGTAATAATAATAATTTAAAATATATTAATAGGATTTTAAAAATTACAGAATCACCAAATGTTGGGGTTTGGAGGGGGCCTCTGGGGATCATCTCCTTCAACCCCCCTGCTCCAGCAGGGTCACCCAGAGCAGGGGGCCCAGCAGCGCAGGGTCCAGGCACCTTGGGAATCTCTCCAGACAAGGAGACTCCCCAAGCTCTCTGGGCAGCCTGGGCCAGGCTCCAACCCCCTCCCACCAAACCAGTTGCTCCTCCCGCTCCCAGGGAACCTCCTGGCTTCCAGTCGGTGCCCGGTGCCCCTCGTCCTGGCGCTGGGCACCCCTGAGCAGAGTCTGGCCCCGGCCTCTTGCCCCCCGGGGGCCCTTGAGCTCTTGCTCAGCCTTGCTCAGCTCCCCTCTGGGGCTGCTCTGCTCCAGCTGAACAGCCCCAGGGCTCTCAGCCTTTCCTGCCCACACAGATGCTCCAGGCCCCTCAGCAGCTT
>VWZK01017736.1:0-71547 GCA_013396935.1 Baryphthengus martii | reverse complement strand
TCCCTGGAAGTGTTGAAACCCAGGCTGGATGAGGCTCTGAGCAACCTGCTCTAGTGGGAGGTGTTGCTGCCTGTGGCAGGGGGGTTGGAACAGGATGGTCTTTAAGGTCCCTTCCAACTTAAACCGTTCTAGGATAGGAGTCTGATAGACTAACCTGATGAGAAGATCTCTTCTCTAACTACTTTCTTGAGTGAGAACCCTCAAGTCCCCCAACCCTTGTGTGCACTGCTTTCCTCATCCGCCGAAAAGGCCTGATACTAAATCTGTTGGTAATGGTTGTCTGCGCTGCACGGTGGTGTGCAGGTTGTGTTAACAGCTAAGCCTTATTAATACGAAGATGTTCTTCAGGTTTGGTTCTTTACATGCTGCTATGATTATTTATACAACTGCTTGTCTTTTTTTAATTAGCCCAGTAGAGTGTCATGTGGAAATTATGTAAATAGACAGATTTTAGCATTGCGTTTTCTTTTACTAATTAGAATAAAAAGCAGTTTTGTTTTCCTGGAAGCACTCCTCCCCTCTCTTCCCACTGATTCAGCTTTCTTTTCCCTTTTCCCTTGGGCTTTTTAGCTTGAAAGAGTAGTAAGGTCTGAAGTTGGAAAGAAAGGCTTCAAAACCTGTAAATACTGCCTAGTTATACTAAAAAGCCTTTATTCTGCTTATGTTCACAAAAAAAAAAAAAGAAAAAAAACGAAAAAAAGAACAAGTGTAGCTCTAATGAACTGGACTCTTAGGAATTTTATGCTTTGGAGAAAAAAAAAAAAGGATCTCTACAGAAATTCCTTTTGTTCACAGAATTTTATGTGCACCTTTTGCGTAGCATTTTGCAAGTAGAGCTCTGAGCTGTACTCTATTAAACAGAGGTCTAACGAAGAACAGGAAGAGAAGATGGAGCCTCCATGCTATTAATAACCTAATTAAACATTTAAAAGTCAGGAAAAATGTCAAGGACAGACAACTGGATTAACATTAGAGTCAGCTGGCTTATTTATTTCAAATAGTTCCTAAATATTTATTAATAGAATATGAGGCTTCTGGGCTTTCAGCGCAAGGTGATGCTGATGGGAAAAAAAAAAAAAAGAAAATATAACTTGCAAGGTTAACCAGAAAGAATCATGTTGAGAGGCCATCTGGGTACGTGTGGCCACCGGGACAAAGAGGAGTGCAGAACGTTGCAGGTTATACCTGTTTGGAGTTAGAGCAGAAATGAGGCTGTGATTTGGGAGGCCCTGAGAAGAAATGAAGCCATCTGGTGTCCGGGGGTAAATGTAGGTCTTTTATCTTGTCTCTTGTTTGGAAGGGATGTAAAACAAGGATGGCTGGTTAGGAGTTCTCAAAGGCTTGGGTCGGTTCTTGTGTTAAAATCTAGATGAACTTACAGTGAAGTAGGTTTGGAGTTATTTTCAACCTTTCTGTGCGTGCTGTCACTGACAGGAGATAAAATTTGTCTTCACTTAGGATGATGTATTCAGATGAACTCGTGTCCCCTGGAGATATTTTTGCAGACTGCCTGTAGTCCAGAGGAAACTGTATTGTATTGTTCTGCCTTAATCTTTTCATTGTTTTTTTTCTGTAATCCTAAGTGAAAATATAGCTGAGGGAAATTCTATGTATTTATGTGCATATCTTTTATCTGTATATAATTTATTATCATTATATGTGCATATCTGTTTTCTAAATTTTGAGATGGATGGTGGCAGGAGCATCCTTTAGCCAGTATCAGCTTTAAAAAAATTGCTCTTTTTATTGCTGTTGTCTCTCTCTCTGCTGTTCAAGGTGAGGTGAAGATAAGTTAATCAGCAGAGAGCTGATTCTTTTTTCCTTGAGCAGCTTGGAAAGCTGTAATATGTCATCTCAAGATGAAGACGGGGGCTAATGCAGAAGAGGTCTGTTTGTAATCGGATTCTCAATAATAAAGTGAACTCTGTTCTTCCTCAGGAATGTTGTTGTTCCATCTTTAGAGCTTTATAAACAGTTTATATGTTTTCATTTCTTAGAGCTCTAACCAGATTGAGAAGATAACTGGGTTGGACAGCCTGAAAACTCTACAGAAGCTGGACCTATCTGGCAATAAAATAACCAGTCTAGAAGGCTTGGAGGAGCATGATCTACTGGAGATGATCAACCTCGAGGATAACCAGGTAGCAGACTTCATATTGGTCTCAGCTTTTTCTAAGCATCATTGGTTTATTTTTCCTTACAATTCAATCCCTTAATCAAAAATTGTTACAACACTGCAAGGGATGAATGGTAGAAAAGATGAGGTATTTTTCTTTGGTGTTTCACTCCTGTGCTGTTTCGGGTTTTGATTGATAGTGTTTTCCTCAGGTCTTATTTCGTACCTCTAGATGGGTTTATTTTTTAGGTAGGTATCACTTCTGTAGTACTTAGCGTTCACGTACACGAAGAACTAATAGTGCTCCCTTGAGTAGACAAGATAGGGATGAGTATGCAGCTTCGTCAGCTTGGTTATTCTTGAGGATCTTTACTTACATCAGCTTTTTCAGCTTGATTATTCTGGAGGATCTTTACTTAACGTCACGGCTTCTCTACTACCAGGCCTCAGGAGGCTTTGCTAATATCTCTCAGCCCAATTTTATGACCAGAGATTCTTCTGAGCTCTCAGCTGGAAACTTCCTGTAAGGTGGAACTGCATGTACCTTATTATAAAGTGGCTTTTGTTATGCAGCAGAATTTTTACTGGAAGTACAATGACACATATTTGAATTTTGAAACCCAAGCCATATGTACAGAATGCTTTTGATATTGATCTGCCAACATCCTTAACTGAAAAGACAGTCAATTCATGAATCATTTTGACATCAAAGACGGATCTGCATATGCAAAAAAAAAATAAAATCTAGGAAAATAACAAATAAAAATATAAACCAGCAATTGAACATTTTCTGTCATTTTTCCCCCCACTTGCAAGATGTATTTACAGGATTTAATTCAAGACACTCCGAATTCTTTCTCTCACACTATTTCAGGTTGACATTTAAAGGTACATCAATTGCACAAGACAGGAAACTAATAGTTTCGTTGCTATTAGCACTAATAACTCCACTTCCATTGCCTCGTAGAGTTTCCACTGTTCTTCACGGCACGCAAAAGCTATTAATGTTACCTCATCAAACTTTGCCTCTTTTAATGATGTTATTGAAGCTCTTTAATGAGTCACCATTTTTTTTTTCTGAACATTTCCTTCTGAAGAATAATTTAAAGAGGATTTTAATTAATTAACTAACGCAGAAAGACCTGGGTTGCTTCAGCTCACTGCCACCCAGAATGAGCCGAAAAGCTTGATTTTTCAAAAAGGGGCGTGACAGGTATGTCTGAAAACCACGTCTCTCATATATATGTTCTGTCGTTTTCAAATGTTGATGGGTGACATTCTATGATTTATTTAGGAAATCCACCCATATGACATAACTTGGTCTAAACTGTTCTGGGATGAGCTTCTTGTTATCCTACCCAATATTCATTTTGAGCTGTGGTTGAGATTTATGGGTTTAGATACTTTATATAAGCTGAGTATAAGTTAAGGGTAGAATGTGAAATCTCTTAGGTTCAATCTCTCAGCAATGGAGGAAAACCAGGTAGCACAGAATCCCAGCAGGGTAGGAGTTGGAAGAGATCTCTCGAGCTCCTCTGGTGCCACCCCCCTGCTCCAGCAGAGTCACCCAGAGCAGGGGGCCCAGCAGCACCGGGTCCAGGCGCCTTTGCAATCTCTCCAGACAAGGAGACTCCCCAAGCTCTCTGGGCAGCCTGGGCCAGGCTCCAACCCCCTCCCACCAAACAAGTTGCTCCTCCCACTCCCAGGGAACCTCCTGGCTTCCAGTTGGTGCCCGGTGCCCCTCGTCCTGGTGCTGGGCACCCCTGAGCAGAGTCTGGCCCCGGCCTCTCGCCCCCCGGGGGCCCTTGAGCTCTTGCTCAGCCTTGCTCAGCTCCCCTCTGGGGCTGCTCTGCTCCAGCTGAACAGCCCCAGGGCTCTCAGCCTTTCCTGCCCACACAGATGCTCCAGGAACCTTGGCAGCTTTGTATCCTTACAAAGCAACTCATCCCAACCTGCCATGGATCGGATGAGCTCTTCAACTGCCTCTATTCACTGATTATAAAACGAGATTAACTGGCTGACCTGGGCAATTTTACCAGATGGCTAAAATGAGGTGATGTGAATTCCATTTGACCCATTTTGTTTTAATTGAGAGCCTGACAAGTGTTTGCTCAGGGTCTAGCACGAGTGCCTTTGGTGTGACTTTGTTTTGGGCACACAAACTTTGATTAATCACACGTGACTTCTAACGCTCATCCGATGCGCCTGAGCACAGCCAACCCAGCATTCCTTTGTGGATAGATGAGACTTTAAGTGGAATCCATCACCCTCTGGACACAGGCAGCCAAGGACAACTAGGCTGATGCTTTCCAGTCAAGTGCTGCAGGTTAGGTAGGATGAACTTGAGCTCCAGCGAAAAGAAACTCTTCGAACGAATTTTATTTTTTTTTTTGCCAGTCAACCAAAGTGCAAATGGAACTACAGAATTGCCTCACTTAAGCACATCAGCCCCATAAAAGTTAAATGTGTTAGGGCTTGACATTTGAAAGAACAGGGAAAATGCAGGTGGTTTGAAATTGCTGTCAGCATTATTC
This sequence comes from Baryphthengus martii, assembly GCA_013396935.1. NCBI lineage: Eukaryota > Metazoa > Chordata > Aves > Coraciiformes > Momotidae > Baryphthengus > Baryphthengus martii. Next base: position 66,897 of record VWZK01017736.1, on the reverse strand, counting down.
TGCTTCTCCAGCCGACATCCAAGTTGTCTGCCTTTTGTGACTGGAAGTGCCTGATTGAATGCAGTTCACATGTATACCCATTTTGTGAGTGTAATGATCATGTTTTTATGTCCAGATTTTAAAAGCAGGGATTAAAATACTATTATTTCCCCCCGCCCCCCAGAGTTATCATGGGTTCTCTTGCTGCTGATTTATGCTCTGTTTCTGTTACTAATTAGATTGCTGAGCTGCGTCAGCTTGAACGGATTGAAGATTTACCTCTCCTCAGAGTTTTAAATCTTTTAAAAAATCCTGTACAGGTAAGAAAAGACTGAAGAGGAAGCCAAAAAAAGAACCTAGAACTGCTGGTTTGGATCACACCAGAATCCACTGAGCCTCAGTTTCTATGTTTGAGAGTGAGAATAGGAACAAAAAATAATGAGGAATATTTTCCCTGACATGGTTATCCACCTTGACTGGGAACCACAGAGGAATCGTGATGTTTAATATCCACATAGTAAATCTGTGGATTTTATTAATTCCATTTGTGAATCCATCTACGTGTTTCTCCTCATAGTGCACCATGATTTTTGTTTGGAAAAATATTTCCTTTTTTGTTTACTTTGAAGTAAACAAAGTATTATTCCTGGGAAAAGCTCAAAGGAATTTAATAGTATCCCTTTAAAAATCCTGTGACTCTGGAATCTGTTTCTTCTTTTCTTCTTTAGGATTTATTCATTTCGGAGTTGTGGCTCCCATAATATTCCTCACTTAATGAATTAAATACCCATGTTATCAACAACGACATTTGCAAAATATCCGGAATTCTGACGTTGACTCTGCATCTGTAGTTTGTCCTGAGTGATCAAAAATGATTCTTGTGATTTTTTTGTAAATTTTGTATAAATTCTACTGATTTACAGCATCATAAAGAAGAAAAATGTTAAAGGTTTAGCTGCTTCTTCCTGTAATTGCCAGTTTTGTACTGGTTTTTGTGAGAGTCATCTGTCGTGGCACACAATGGAATTAGCATGAAAAAAATACTCAAGCTACCTCTGGTCCTCCGTAATCTGAAAGCCTTTTTTTTATTTAGATGTCATTCCCCTGAGGAAAATCTAATCACATTCCTTTCAATTACTGCTTTAATAACTTATATATGCCACAATCATCTTAAGATGGCTGCCTGAATTTCAGTGGTTTTAACAAGACCTTACTGGTTTTAGAACTCAGGAGCTTCATGGGCTGGTCGGTGTCAGCTTTTCTAACTTGATTTTTAATTCTTCTTTTTTTATTATCTCAGACTTAAAAGCCTACACAATGACAAATTTCTAATGCAGGTTCTCTTTTAGAATTCCTATTAACATAGTTTTTTACACAATCCCAGTATAGATAATGCTTTTAGTTCTCCCCCAGTCTTTCTGGGTGTTCTCGTGGGTGTGGTGGTGATTTTTAAATTCCCATCTTGACCTTTTGAATGTCGTAGCTGCAGATTTCTGACCAGCTATTAGCTTTTGCTGCAAAAGCTTCAGCTTGTGGTGGGGGCTCAATTTGTGCAGTGTATTGACATCCTTCAGGCTAAAAAGCTTTTTACCTTGTGCTGTATTAAAGGCCAATTTGATTTCAACCGATTGAAAGGAAATATTAGATTGATGAAGTTAAGTACTTGACGTCAAAGTGGAATCTTTGTCCTTTAGGAGCAAGCAGATTATTGGCTCTCGGTGATTTTCACGTTGCTCCAACTGACAGAACTGGATCTCAAGAAGATTTCAGTGGAAGAAAAGGTATGTGAACATCATTATCAGTCTGGATTTTTTCTTAATAACGAATCTAAAAAAACCAGCAGCTCTGTAGATTTCCCATGTTTCAACCCCCAAGGCAGGCTACAGTTTCAGAGATTTTTTGCTTTTAAACCCTGCTATCCATCTGCAGAATTTCTGGAGCAGTTGTGATGTGTAAAAATGCAGAGATTACCTAAAAGCTTTGTTCAGCGAAGACATTTTCTCAGCACCCTTCATTACTCAGCTAGTGAATCTAAATAGGCAGCTGCATTCATGAAATACTCTGAAACAACAACCACTGTGCTACTTCTGAAATACCATCGTTGGGATTTTTTGTAGTGTTGTGTAGTTGACTGTAATAAAACCTTCTCTTGTGCTGCTTCGACCATAATTTGGTTGCTGCCTGTAGTACTAGGGCACGAGCCACGGTGGAACTTTTAATTCTAACAACTGCCAATTGGGGTTGGATTTCAGAGAATTATCCTTTAAAGATTATCCTTTACGGAAGTTCATCACTTTTAACTTTACCTACATAAATATTAAGTTTCTTATTGAATGGCAGGCCCTCTCTATCATTAACCCAGAGGAGGAATGATACTGGAGTGTAATTTACCCCACCTACCTGAGATGTTGAGCTTACTCTTTGTCTTGTGTGCCAATCTCTTTTCCTTCCAGTAAAATTTTGAACGTATTACAGACACTTTTCTTTCCCTATGGGCTGTAAAAGGAAGCCTGGTTTAGACTAGCATTTAACTTTTGGATGATTAAAGCGATTTCAGAGAAACCTCTCCTCAGGTTATTTAGGACATCTACTGTAGCCTCATAAACTCTTTTGTCAAACTGAATTTGAAGGCACCAGCTCTTCTGTCTCACTAACACCCAGAATGGATATACACAAATGTCATCGTCTAGATCAGAAATGGAGTTTTGAAGTGAAACTCCCAGTTGCCCAGCTCATCATACTGCATTCTCATTCTGCAATAGTCTGGCTGCATATGAATCAGGCTTCTTCTGGACTAACCTTGACTAGAAGATGTGCACCAGGCTGCACCTTGTGTGCTCCTAGCCACTAATTCAGACCAAGAGACCAAACTAGAGCTAGAGTGAAATCTTAGATTAGTTTGGGTTGAAAATGCCCATTCAAGCTCATCTAGTCCAACCTTCTTGCAGGGAGCAGGTGCATGAAATGAGCTCCCTTCTTCCACTTCCCAAAAATAGTGTGGACTTTGGGTCTCACGTACCGAATGTTTTCCTTTAAATATCACTTCCTATTGCACTATAGAATCACAGGGTGGTAGGGGTTGGAAGGGACCTCTGGAGATCATTGACTCCAACTCCTCTGCCAGAGTAGGAGCACCCAGGGCAGGACACACAGCAACAGATCCAGGGGAGGTTGGAAAGTCTCCAGAGAAGGAGACTCCACCACCTCTCTGGGCAGCCTGGGCCAGGCTCTGTCACCCTCACACCAAAGAAGTTTCTCCTCCTGTTGCGGTGGAACCTCCTGGGTTCCAGTTGGTGCCCATTGCCCCTCGTCCTATCCCAGGGCACCCCAGACAAGAGCCTGGCCCTTTCTCCTTGACCCCCACCCTGCAGAGATTTGGCACCAGGAATCAGCTCCCCTCTCAGGCTTCTCTTCTCCAGACTCAACAGCCCGTACAACTTGCTAACATTGTTGTGGCTGCGTATGACAGTATTTTGCATCAGTGTTGGCCAGTTGATATTCGATGGTTTACATGGAGTGACCGTAGCTCTTAACCTGTTTCTGAGTGGGTAACATTAATAATACCAAAAAAAAAAAATCAAGAGTTGAAGGTTAGAACCTTCAGCAGCGCTTTCAGCAGAATGGATGAAGGGAATCCTTGGAGTTTGAGTGCCTCTTCTCCCAGGAAAGACCAAAGTGCCTTGTCAGGAGAAAATTATGCTTTGCTTGCTTTGTTAATGCCATTCTGTTCCTCTTCTGATGAATAAATGAATGGCTTCAATCCCTAAGGATTTTAGTTCGGCATCTTCTACCGGCACTGAGAGGATGCAAATGAATGGCTAATTAAAACCGAAGCAAAATTACTTTGCGGCTTATGTGGCCTCCTGTTTTCTTTCCAGTAAAAGGTTGAATATATTAAAGATGGTGAGCCCACGTCTGGCTGCCTTCTGCCCATCTATCACATTGTCCTGAAATCTCCCGAAACCATTTACGTAGCGGAACGTTCCCGGACAACCCAAATACAAAGGCTGACCCTCATCAATACGAAGCCGTCGTTCTCCAGAGTGCTCTGGGAAGCCGATTGCAGCTGGATACACAATCACCTCACTTCTCTCCCTTCTTTTGCCCCTCATCTGGGGGAACAGGTTGCTGCCGTCAATAAATACGATCCTCCTCCAGAAGTTGTTGCTGCTGAGGACCACATGACTCACGTTATGTACAGCATGTTGCAGCCCCAGAGAGTTTTTGACAGGTAAGTTTACCTCCACTTCGTGGCTTGTTCCTGAGGGTGGCACTCAAGGAAAGCAGAACCCGGTGTCGTATTTAGAGGGACGTTTTTCCTGTCCCTCTCCCAGCTCGAAATGAATCTAGGGAAGGGGAGAAGTTCCACAGGATTCTCTTAGCAGTCTGAAAACGAGGCAAATCTGATTTGCTTGCACTTGATTACGAAATGAAGTTAGGCAGTCACCTCTAAACACGGAGACAGATTGTCCGCGGCTCCGTTTCTTTTAAACAATCTGTTGAAGCAGATGGCCGTGTGCACCGGGAATGAGAGATGCAAAATTTCTATCAATACCCAAAGGCAATTAAAAAAATCTCTAGAGGCAGGAGAGAGCTGTCAAACGTATCTTCATCCTACTCCGCTGACTCCTCTTCACACTGTTGGCATCCCAGCGTGAACCAAATGACTCTATTTTGTGAGTTTGGGGCACGTTTTATAGTCATAAGGTGGAATGTTCAAGTTGGTACTCGGGGAAGTCCAGCTTCTTCTGCTTTTGGAAGGAGATGATGCTGCCATTGCCATGCCAGGTGACTTCCCAGTCTAATTTCTCATCTAGAAACTGGAAATGGCCGTACTTTGCTGCTCTGCGGGTGTGTTATTTGCTGGATGAACGCTTGGAAAATGGTTTGACGTACTCCGATGGAAGATACTGTGAGATAGATGTGATTTATTATTATACAGTGGGCACTAAGTTTGAGCAAAATTTTGCAGATTTTGATTCATAGCTGAGTAACCTGATTTAAGATCTATGATTTAGTAACTCAGAAATTTATGTTTTTAGAATATCTTTATTGCGAGCCTTATGTTTTCTGGGCTTCTCGGTGAAAGACGGGAGCTGTCCCAGTGGCGATGATAGTTCTGAGAATTCTTAACAGCCTATAAAAAAATCCCAAACACCACAAAGATTTATTTACTGTTTTGCAGGGTTGGAGATTTCTTAGAAAAAGAAAAAAAAAAAAAAAAAAATCACAATAGTTTTACCTAAAGGCATGGATTTCTTCCAATGCAGACATTTAAATATTTGTTTACTGGCTTGTGTCTGTGGATCTTCATTGCTGGAAAGAAATAATTCTGTCTCCTGTCAGAGGTACTGTGCACACAAACAGAAAAACACGCAGGCCAGCCTTTATGGTACTGACCAAAATTGATAATGGTGCTTTGAACGTTTGCCCGTGCTCAGCTGGGAAGCTCACAACACAGTCATTAATGAAATCTTCCTAATGATGATGTGTTACAGTCTTCTCCGCTACACAATGCTTATTGGAACCAGATTGGTAGAGTTCATTTGCATCTGTCTTTTTAGATGAGATTATAATTAATTCTGTTTCGGTAATGTGGTTAGAGAGGGAGAGACAGTGGTAATATCGACCTGGACAGGCTGGAGAGTTGAGTGGAGGGGAACCTTGTGAAGTTCAACAAGGGCAAGTGGAGGGTCCTACACCTGGGGAGGGATAACCCCCTGCACCAGTACAGTGGAGGGGGGATCTGCTGGGAAGCAGCTCTGCAGAGAAGGACCTGGGAGTGCTGGGGGACAACAAGTCATCCATGAGCCAGCAATGGGCCCTGGTGGCCAGGAAGGCCAATGATCTCCTTGGGGACATGGAGAAGAGTGTGGGCAGCAGATTGAGGGAGATTCTTCTGCCCCTCTACTCTGCCCTAGTGAGGTCACTTCTGTAATATTGTGTCCAGTTCTGGGCTTCTCAGTTCAAGAGAGACAGGGAAATACTAGAGAGAGTTCAGCGGAGGCTACAGGGAAGGTGCTGAGGGGCCTGGAGCATCTGTGTGGGCAGGAAAGGCTGAGAGCCCTGGGGCTGTTCAGCTGGAGCAGAGCAGCCCCAGAGGGGAGCTGAGCAAGGCTGAGCAAGAGCTCAAGGGCCCCCGGGGGGCAAGAGGCTGGGGCCAGACTCTGCTCAGTGGTGCCCAGCGCCAGGACGAGGGGCACCGGGCACCGACTGGAAGCCAGGAGGTTCCCTGGGAGCGGGAGGAGCAACTTGTTTGGTGGGAGGGGGTTGGAGCCTGGCCCAGGCTGCCCAGAGAGCTTGGGGAGTCTCCTTGTCTGGAGAGATTCCCAAGGTGCCTGGACCCTGCGCTGCTGGGCCCCCTGCTCTGGGTGACCCTGCTGGAGCAGGGGGGTGGCACCAGGTGATCTCCAGAGATCCCTTCCAACTCCTACCCTTCTGGGATTCTGTGATATCTGTAATATCTCTATTAAAAATGAACCTGAAAACAAAGCTAAAAGTTATTCCTGCACACTCTGCAGTCAGAAAACATTAGCATTAAGTTTCCGAAGCCATTCCCTCTCCCCGTGTGCCTTGTGATTCCATCTTTAATTACACAGTAACACACCACTGAGCAATATTATGTGTATTTCTCCCCTACTAGGAACGCCTGTGCCATTTCAAAAGGCAGCTTGGTCCTAGTTAGAACTGCTACGTGGGGAGCAGAAATCCAATGACAGGGACCTTTTCAGTCCATTGGGCAAGTACATGATGAGACTTGGTGTCTGGCTGTTGAGGACAGATTCGTTCAGAGAAGAAATAGAGCGTGGTTATTTTTAACAATGAAAGTAATTAACCATCGGAAACAATTTACCGAGAGTTCTCCGCAACTGGAAGGTTGTTAATTAAAATATGCTCTAACGGAATCCCAGATACAGGAACAAACTCGGGGAAATCCCGTGGCTAATGTGACGAGGGGAGTCTGACTTAGATGATCCCAGCGGTCCCTCCTGGCCTTGAAATCCGTTAATCTTGCGGAGCAACGCGTTGCTGTACTCGCCGAAGATCAAGGGCATTGAAAGATGCACATTAAATGAGCCGAGACTTTTTTACAAGACGCTGTTTACGAGTTGTAGTAAACCCCAAACCTTTCCATTTAACTTCTGAGAACCAGCACGTGGTGACGTAATGGAAGATAGTACTGTGGAAACGTTCTGCGTGTTCTTCTGGTGAAAGAAGAAATTGGAGGATGCGAGGAATTTGAGGGATGGAAATTTATTTAAGGTCATTTGAATTCTGAGTATAACTGTGTCAAGCAATGAGATACTGTATGTAATGAGATATTCAATCAATCCTGGACGTGACACATCCTTGGAAAAGAAAACATTACAGAGGAATTTTGCCGTTCCCAAGCGTGTAGCAGGTTCTGTGCACGGAGAAGGAATAAATTAAAAATGTGTGGAAGATAAGGGTTCTGTCATCACAGCCCTGCCTTGACATCAGTATTCACAAAGGGCACGACCTTCAGAAAGAGTAAGGACCTTCTTGCTCTCTACCTGAAGGGAGGTTGTCGTGAGGTGGGTGTTGGTCTCTTCTCCCAAGTAACAAGTGATAGGATGGAAGGTAAAGGGCTTAAGTTGCACCAGGGGAGGTTTAGAATGGACATGAGGAACAGTTTCTATGCTGAAAGAACAGTGAGGCCTTGGAACAGGCTGCCCAGGGAGGTGGTGGGGTCACCATCCCTGGAGGTGTTCAAAAAAACACGTAGATGTGGCACTTCAGGACATGGTTTAGAGGTCATGATAATGTTGGGTGGACGGTTGAACCTGATGATCTTAGAGGTCTTTTCCAGCCTTAACAATCCTGTGAAATGTTTTGAATCTCTAGTCACTATCTGTGGTGGAATTCGCATCTTCAAAATGGTTCATTTATCAGAATGTACTTGTGGCATCCACAACTGTCACTAATACCTCCTGGGACCACCAGTCTTAAACTGGTCTCTTTCTTACCCATAAATACCAGAAAAGGTAGAAGCAGTCTGAAAAAACTCAAAGTATTTCTTGAATTGAACAGAATGTCATGACCTAACAGATGCAGAGAGGGATTTTTAAAATATATTTTGATCTTTTCCAGTATTTTTAATTGTACTGTTTTAATAAGCTTCTTGTGCTGATGTTGCCTAATGTTAATGTGTGTCTTGTATCGGCACTGATGTGGCCAACAGGACTAGGGCAGGGATCATTCCCCTGGACTGGGCACTGGGGAGGCCACCCTTCAAATCCTGGGCTCAGTTTTGGGCCCTTCCCTCCCAAAAGGAGCTGAAGGGGCTGGAGCGTGGCCAGAGAAGGGCAACGGAGCTGGGGAAGGGTGTGGAGCAGGAGTGTGGGGAGGAGCGGCTGAGGGAGCTGGGCTTGTGCAGCCTGGAGCAAAGGAGGCTCAGGGGAGACCTTCTGGCTCTCCACAACTCCCTGAAGTTCGAGAGATTGGAGCTGAGGGGGTGCTGATCTCTTCTCCCAAGGGACAAGAGGCAGGACAAGAGGAAATGGCCTCCAGCTGCCCCAGGGGAGGTTGAGGTTGGAGCTGAGGAAGAATGTCTTCCACGAATAGGGTTGTCCAGGCGTGTGCCAGGCTGCCCAGGGCAAGGCTGGAGTCCCCCTGCTCCCTGGAGGGGTTTCCAAGGCGTGGAGATGTGGTGCTGAGGGACAGGGCTCAGGGGTGCCCTGGCAGCGATGGGGGAATGATTGGACTCCAGGATCTTCAAGGTCTCTTCCAACCAAAACAATTGTATAATTTTATGGGGTTTTTTTCTATGTTTTGTAAATGTCACCAATCAGCACAGTAAAAAACCCTTCAACCTCAAGAGTTCTGCCACTGTCTTGCTTTTAAAATAGTCTAGTGGATGGAACTCTGAACCAAGATCATTTCACAGTTTAGTAACAGCACATAGGCACAGAGTCGAACCACTCTCTTAATTTATGAGGTGTATCTGTTATTTCTTCTGAGAGGATAGCACTGCCCAGGAGAATTGGGAGACGGAATTGCGTTATTACCTTAGTGCTTCTGAAACATCAAGTCCCATTATTGTCGTAGAGTCGGGTAGATAATGGAGCTGGTTTGCCGAACCTAAAATAGGAGTAAAGCAATTACAGTGAAATCTTTTTTCCTCCGTGCTTGTGTTGGGTGGTTATCAACCCTTCTTACAGAGTTAGTTCGAAGGGAAAAGGTAAAAGAAGCAGACTATTTTTTTTCAGGTGCTTGTTTTCACCTGTTTTAAATCACATTAAATGGAAGCTAAATGCACAGTGGTAGTTCCCTTCCACTTCAAAATTTGGATCTAAAGCTATTTGTTCGTTAAGAATAAGGGGGTTTGAAACTATTTCAACGATTTCTGACATCTTCCCAAGCGGCGTGTTCTGAAGATCTGATTGAAAAACTAGAGTCCACAGTTGTGTTCCATTTATAGCCGTCTAAATAAATTGCTGGACACTCCAAAGTACAGAAAGGCTTTTCATTCGAGTATTTACAGCTGGAAGTGGAAATGTGAAGATCTAACCATCCGCTCAGCATGGAGAAAACGGAGGGCTTTTTATCTTCGCAGCCCTTTGGGTTCTTTTGTCGCAGCGCTATTTGTGTTACGTGGAGTTTAGGGATCTTAGGCGGGTTTCGTTGTGTTGAATTGAGGAGTTCTTTACAAATTGCCACCTTCATCTGGCAAGGCCGTGGAAGTCAGCACCGTTACAGGCAGGAGCGTGTAAAGGTTCCTAGGTTTGAGTCCCAAGTTCACGTGCGTCGTATTATTCCGATCATTAAAATATTGCAATACACTCGGAAACCTCTTGAACAAATCCCAGCAACACCATTAACTGCAGAGGGAGCTTTAGAAAAGGCTACAGATCGGAAAAGATTATAGTAGACGTCACATTATTCCTTTTGCAGAAGAGACCCGGGGGTCTTTAATGCCGTATTTGGTGCTATTTTTACGTTTAGAGCGGCTCAAACCCAGCACGCGCTTCTCCTGACTTTTGGCTACGCTGCGAACAACGTGAGTAACGTGACAGACGGATGAGATGACGGCAAAGTCTCTACAGAAGCTTTATACAAACCTGCTGAAGGCTTTGTTGGTAGGTCATGGCTTCTCGTTTTCCTTTCTTGCAGCACTTTACCTCATCTTGATACTCCCTACCCCATGCTGGTCTTAGTTGGCCCTATAGCCTGTGGGAAGAGAGAGCTCACTCATAGGATCTGCAGACAGTTCAACAATTTCTTCCGACACGGGTAAGTTTGCTCCGTAAGTTTCGAAGAACACCGAGCGATCAAATCAAGGCTTAGAATTGCTGCTGGTTTGGTGGTGGGGTGTGTTTTTGGGTTTTTTTTTTGCTAGTTTGTACTGAAGAAGTTAAAGAAAACCGATAAATGTTCATTGCTATGCAATTCATCTCTTCCCAGGGCTTGATTGCCTCAAGTCATCAACCACTTCCTTAAAAGAAAAGCTATTTAAATGATGGTGTTCTTTTCGAAGGTGAAGAGCGAACAAGCAAACAAAAAAAAAATGGGCCATTTAGCGCTCTTTTTATTGATCTGTTCCATCTATGCTCGCTAATGCCCCTCAACCTCACCAGCTGCTTAGATATGTTTGCCTTTCTCTTGATTTTTGGAACGTACCTGCATATAAACACATTAGCATGTGTCTGCAGACTGCGCCCAGAAGCTCGGATTGAAACGCTGCACCGGTTTATTATCCTCTGAGTAGTGTTATCGAAGCAATTGGCACCTTTCAGACTTCACCACCTGCTGGGAGGATTAATTCTCCCTCTCTGAAAGGCCTGAGTTACCATCCTTAATGCCTCGGGCTCCCTGTGTATTCAGTGAAGAGAAATTCTCTTTTTCCCAAAGGAGATTCAGCCTTTGTGGATCTCTTCCCTGAGGTACATACCTGTTTTCAGCGCACGGTAGATGGGAAGTCTGGATAAGTTAGATCACCACTATTTGGACCCCAAAATTTGGCGGTGCAAGCTGTTCCTCTTGTCCACCCATTCCAGTCTTCACAGTAGCTACCCTGCACAATTCCTGTAGCACTCACTATTCAGCACTGGTCTACGTTCCTGTTACATTGTCTCACCTCTATTTTCTCAGATTTTTTATTACATGAATTTATCCAATTATTTTTAAACAGACATCGACCGTAGTTTCACACACCTTTGGTACCTGGTTCTATATTTCTGTATTCTTAGGTGTTGAAGTGGTGAGTTGTAAAAATCAGAGAATCAGAGAATCATTTTGGTTGGAGGAGACCGTTAAGATCACTGAGTCCAACTCTTAACGCAGCACCGCCAGGGCACCCCTGAGCCCTGTCCCTCAGCACCACATCTCCACGCCTTGGAAACCCCTCCAGGGAGCCGGGGGACTCCAGCCCTGCCCTGGGCAGCCTGGCACACGCCTGGACAACCCCAAAGGGGATGCAAGAAATTCTTCCTCAGCTCCAACCTCAACCTCCCCTGGGGAAACTGGAGGCCCCTTCCTCTTAGTGCTTGTTCCTTGGGAGCAGAGCCCAACCCTCCCTGGCTCCAAGCTCCTGAATTTCAGGGAGTTATGGAGAGCCAGAAGGTCTCCCCTGAGCCTCCTTTGCTCCAGGCTGCACAAGCCCAGCTCCCTCAGCCGCTCCTCCCCACACTCCTGCTCCACACCCTTCCCCAGCTCCACTGCCCTTCTCTGGCCACGCTCCAGCCCCTCCAGCTCCTTCTGGGAGGCAATTCCCAAAAGTGAGCCCAGGATTGGAGGGGTGGCCTCCCCAGTGCCCAGTCCAGGGGGACGATCCCTGCCCTGGCCCTGCTGCCCCCCCAGTGCTGCCCCAGCCAGGATGCTGGGGGCTTCTTGGCCCCCTGGGCACTCTCGGGCTCATCTCCGGCCGCCTGGCCACCAACCCCCCCAGGGCCTTTCCCGCCGGGCCCTTTCCAGCCGCTCTGCCCCAGCCTGGAGCGGTGCCGGGGGTTGGGGTGACCCAAGGGCAGGACCCGGCCCTTGCCCTTGTTGACCCTCATTCCCTTGGCCTTGGCCCATCGATCCAGCCTGGCCACAAAGGAACCTCAGGTACATGCATATGTGAGTATGATTCCTCGGAGTTTTTAGCATCACAGGACCGTGCTCTGTGCTTTAAGGTGATGTCCAGTAGTTGCCTTCATCTCTAACGTCATACGCACTGCGGAAGAGCCTTTATGTAGTTCTGTCTTCCGTGTGCTCAGGTTTTAATCGTAGAATCATGGAATTGTCGGGGTTGGAAGGGACCCTGCCACTGTCTGGGTTAGATCATGAATCTGGCCGGTTGAAAGGACATTTTGAAAACAGATCTGTGAATGTTCTGTGAGTAGAAAAATGACATTTTGCCTTTCTTTAGAGCAACTACTGTATTTTGAAAAACTAGATTGGAAATTACCAACTAATTGAATGCCAGTTGATATTTTCCAAGCACTATGTGTTTTTTAAGAGCATTGTTTTTAGTCTGTGTGTTTTATTTCCTCAGAAGTTTTACGCATGAGTGGAAGAAAAAAAAAAAAAGGCGGGAGAGAGAGAATCTTAACAGAGCAGAAAATTGCAACCATAAAGCAAAGTTGTATTTTAATTATTCAGTGGAGATTTAAGCAATTTTATGGCTTACACTTTTAAATTTTCCAACATTCCTCTCATTAAAAATATATTTCATGCAAGATACCCTGGCAGTTAGAATGTAAACATGGCCTCGCAATTAAAAAGGCTTGTAAATGTTTAGAAGTGTTTCAAAAAAAATAAAGTGCAAGTGAACCCTCCAACCATCTGGCTGGTGCTCGGCAATGACCTTTAAAGGTGGATGTGTTCCTAGTATCTTAAAGAAAATCAGGGCTTTGAAGGGACATTTTACAGCGTCCACGTGCAGCGCGCCGTTCCCATTGGCAGGAGGTTGCCGATAAAAACAAATGGCACCTTCCAATGCAATGATCGTTAAGATCTGTCCCGCTCTGTGTTATAGACTAAACTCTTTAATGGTTCCTAACTCAGCTCTGGTGAATAAATGGACAGAACTAGCCTGGTACGTGGTATATTTTTTTCCATATTTCCCAGGACAAAGCAGCAGAAGTCAAAGAGTTAAACCGTTGTTGGGGTGATTCAAAGGCAAAACCCCACGTTACACTTTTGTTCTTGGTATCCTACTGTGTAAAGACTGAAAACAAATCCAAAACAAGTAGCAAAATATGATTTCCTAAGCTAGGGCATGATCCACTGCGTACTTTTGTCTAAAACTGCTACAAACATTGACTCAGTTGATTATTTTTTTTTTTTCTGGGTTGGTTTGGGGATTTTCGTAAATGTTTCGCTCTGGTAGTGAGCTCACGTATCTGAGGTTTATCCTGGTCTCCTTATGTGGTGGCAGGTAATTACTTTTCCTGCCTTACATCCCACTTATCTCCCTCGATTCAGGATTGTTTCTCCCCTTACTATTTAGGGGTCTATTTAAAGATTGGTCTTTCTATCTCTTTCTTGACCTCGCAGTTCAGCCTCACTCCTCATCTCCTTTCCCATATTTAGGATTCGACTTTATATCATCCTCAAGCTGACATAACTGGGGGGAAAAAAAAATTGGTTTCATCATTTTTCTGTTGCTGGGCACCGTGACAGCTTCGGTTCAGACTCTCTTGGGTCGGGGGTGGATTTATAGCCAAAATGTAATGCTACATTTAAACTTTTTTTTTTTTTTTTTCGGTATTTATGGGTTAATCTTTCAAATAGGCAGCATTAGTGGTATGATTTGCACCTCTTTATATTTCTCATATTTCTTCCCTTCTTAAAAATAAAATGATTTGTGGAATTCTCCCTTCCCCCCCGCCTCCTCCTATTCCATAGCTGCTTCTGTGATTGAAAACAGGTTATTTCTTTATTATACCATATATCTTCCAGTCCCTGTCACACTACCAGAGCAGCTTACTTTGGTGAAGAAAACCGACTCGATTACTATTTCATTTCCGAAGAAGCTTTTGACGAAATGGTGAAAACAGTAAGTACCTGACTAGTAACCCAATAGTGGCCTAGTATCCGACATCCACAGCGAGCTCAACATTTCTGTCCTGATCTGATCCTTTTTTTCGATTAATTTTATGTCTATGTGTGTATCGTCATTCACTCACTGAAAGTGTGCCTTAAGTTCCTAGACAGAAATCACAGAGTTGTTTTATATTTATGCTGATTTGTCTTCTGTATGGCTGTGTAGAAACCATGAAATGATCATAAAGGTCAGCAGGAATCTTTAAACAGTACTATGGTGTAGAAATAGGCTTGTTTGTATATCACAGAATCAGAGAATCGTTTTGGTTGGAAGAGACCTTTAAAATTATTGACTCCAACCATTAACCCATCCCTGCCAGGGCCCCCCTGAGCCCTGTCCCTCAGCACCACATCTCCACAGCTTGGAAACCCCTCCAGGGAGCAGGGGGACTCCAGCCCTGCCCTGGGCAGCCTGGCACAGGCCTGGACAACCCTTTCCATGAAGACATTTTTCCTAATATCCAGCCTAAACCTCCCCTGGGGCAACTTGAGGCCGGTTCCTCTTGTCCTGTCAATTGTTTCCTTGGGAGCAGAGCCCACCTGGCCGTGGCTCCAAGCTCCTGAATGTCAGGGAGTTGTGGAGAGCCAGAAGGTCTCCCCTGAGCCTCCTTTGCTCCAGACTGAACAAGCCCAGCTCCCTCAGCTGCTCCTCACCACACTCCTGCTCTAGACCATTTCTCAGCTCTGTAGCCCTTCTGGCTTGTTTTGAGTTGGAAGGGACCTTAAAGCTCATCTCGTTCCAACCACCCTGACATGGGCAGGGACACTTCCCACAATACCAGGTTGCTCAGAGCCCCAGCCATCCTGATCTGCAGTGGTTCCAGGGATGGTGCACTGACCACCTGTCGGGGCAACCTGGGCCAGGCTCTCACCACCCTCAGCACCAACAATTTCTCCTTCTCTCCGGTCTAAATCTCCCTCTTTTAGTTTCAACCCATCCCCCCTTGTCCTGTCCCAACAGGCCCTGCTCCAAAGTCTGGCCCCATCTTTCTGACAGGCCCCTGAAAGCCCTGAAAGGCTCCCAGAAGGTCTCCTTGGAGCCTTCTCTTCTGCAGGCTGCACAGGCCCAAATTTCCCAGCAGAGGGATTTCAACCCTCATATTATCATATACCATTAGTTGGTGTTTGTGCGGTAAAGAAAAACTTTTGAAACAACTGCCTTTTTTTGTTTTTCTTTTCTCTTTTTTAAAATCTTCCAGCAACCCTGCAGGGAATTCTGTCTTTTAAAGTTGAGCAAGCTCACCCTAAAGGCATCTTGTGTTTCCCTCTGAAGGCACCATGCCTCCACCTACTCTTTCTGATGCCTTTTACTGCCTGCAATAGAACTTACAGCTTGAAAAGCCACCCCAGAGCTCGTTATTTGTAGACATACAAATGGAGGAGCCGGCACAAACTTCGGCAACAGCTCTGGTCCTCCATGAGAACTTTCAGTTAATTGAGTAGCTTCATTTTAAAAGACTATCATCTGCTTACATCTCTCTAGACGTCCTACTGGGAACCAAAGTTTCAGTTGTCAGGTGTTACCTTTGAAATTTCTTGGCCAATTATACATTCCCCTCGCAGATTCGTTTCTGTCCTTTCTTTTCCTTGGCGTCTCCTCTTTGATACGGCGCGGCCATATGGTTTGACGCAATGTCAAAAGAAAGATGCCCCTTCCTTTAGATCTCACTTTGTTTACAGTGTGAATGAATAACCAATGAAAGCTGGAACCTGTCAGCAGCTCGTTTGCAAGGCACTGGTGTTTTATTATCCATGAAGACTGTAGAAGCCCCTACCCTGCAGGACTGACTTCATGCTCTTCTCTACTAGCAGATTTTCTACTCCCGTTGGCCTCGTTACTATCGACGATTTAGCCAGGGAGAGAAATTTTGGAGGGAGAGAAAGTCAGGAAGTCCAGTTTGATTACTTTCCTTTGAGGAAGTTGTTTCCCTTAAAATATTCCCTATGTCATTTGACTCGCTGGTTTCAATTTCAGGGGAAGTTTATAGCAACCTATAAATACAGTGGCCATTTCTATGGACTTGGAAGAGACACCGTGGAGTCTATTGCCAGAGAGGGGCTTGCAACCTGTGTTCACTTAGAACTCGAGGTAAGGATTTTTTATTGCCTAACCATTTTGGAATGAGTCATTCAGTGAGAACTGTCCTGGAGAGGAATTCATAGAATCATAGAATCATCAGGCTTGGAGGGGACCTTAAAGATCATCTCATTCCAACCCCCCTGCCATGGGCAGGGAGAACTGCTAGAGTAGGTTGCCCAGAGCCCCATCCAGCCTGTCCTTCAAAACTTCCAGGGATGGGGCTTCCACCACCTCTCTGGGCAACCTGTGCCAGGGTCTCACCACCCTCATGGGGAAGAATTTTTTCCTAATGTCCAATCTGAATCGACCCATCTCTAGTTTTAATCCATCCCCCCTTGTCCTAGAACTACCTGACATCCTAAAAAGTCCCTCCCCAGCTTTCTTGTAGGCCCCCTTCAGATACTGGAAGGCCACAAGAAGGTCTCCTCACAGCCTTCTCTTCTCCAGACTGAGTAAGCCCAACTCTCTCAGCCTGTCTCCATAGGAGAGGTGCTCCAGCCCTCGGATCATCCTGGTGGCCCTTCTCTGGACACGTTCCAGCACGTCCAGATCTTTCTTGGAATAGGGTCTGCAGAACTGGACGCAGTGCTCCAGGTGGGGTCTCACAAAGTCAGACTAGGGTTTGTTTCTGCTGTCTAGCCGTAGCCACTGAGTGATAAAAAGGACATCGTGTGGCCTTCATCCAGCCTACAGCTGCCCATGATACATGTGAACTAGTTGTGCAGGCTGCAGTACTGCTACTGGAGATACAGTTGGTTGGTCAGAACTTCATTTTTAACTCCACTGCCTGGATCACGTAGCTCTTCACTGTCTAGATGGAAAACACACTATTCCCTTTATAAACACCCACATGTAGTTAGATGGATCCTTCTGCTGGCTCCTTAAAACATCCTGGCCTGTTTTTTATAATCTTCATCAGCTTCATCTCCCTACCACATCACCAGTACTTTCCGTTACAGTATCCTCAGCTTTTCAACCGTGTGCTTTCCACCCATCTGCTGCTTATAGTGGGACCAGTCTAGAATCAAAGAATTCTTTTGGTTGGAAGAGACTTTTAAGATCATTGAGTCCAACTGTTAATGCATCGCTACCAGAGCACCCCTGAGCCCTGTCCCTCAGCACCACATCTCCACGCCTTGGAAACCCCTCCAGGGAGCAGGGGGACTCCAGCCCTGCCCTGGGCAGCCTGGCACAGGCCTGGACAACCCTGCAGGAGCTTGGAGAAATTCTTCCTCCGCTCCAACCTCAACCTCTCTTGGGGCAACTGGAGGACACTTCCTCTTGTCCTTGGAAGAAGAACCTGACCTCCCCTGTCTCCAAGCTCCTGATTGTCAGGGAGTTGTGGAGAGCCAGAAGGTCTCCCCTGAGCCTCCTTTGCTCCAGGCTGCACAAGCCCAGCTCCCTCAGCCGCTCCTCCCCACACTCCTGCTCCACACCCTTCCCCAGCTCTGTTGCCCTTCTCTGGCCACACTCCAGCCCCTCCAGCTCCTTCTGGGAGGGGATCCCTGAAAGTGATCCCAGGATTCGAGGGGCAGCCTCCCCAGTGCCCAGAGCAGGGGGACAATCCCTGCCCTGGCCCTGCTGCCCCCCTAGTTCTGCCCCAGCCAGGATGCTGGGGGCTTCTTGGCCCCCTGGGCACTCTCAGGCTCATCTTCAGCTCATTGTCAACCGACACCCCAGATCCTTTTCCACCACTGCACACCTACTGATCACCCCTAAAAGAATGAGATGGTTCTCTTGTGCTGACGAGGCAACGGAGATGGCACGCAGGCATGAGGCAATATTTTGGGCAGAACTATGAAGAGATGGCACGTCTCTCAGCGACTGCTTTGCCCTCTCTGAGTTTTATCAGGTGCAGATGCACAGATGGCAGGATCTCAGAAGTGGTGCAGCGTTAGGAAACTAGGTCACAAACAAAGTGTCAAAACCCATCCATTGGAATCCCAAAAGAATAACTTTTAAGTGAATTTTCTAATTATGTACTTCTCCTTGGTTTAGATTGAGATTTACCAACCAGGGGATCGAGGTGACAAAAAGGAAAGGTGTGCTACATTCCCTTCCAAATTCCTTTTATAAAATAAGATCTGTCTCTATGAGTTTTGAAAATGAGAGACTCTACAGAGCACCTGGAATGTGATACTGAGTGTCACTGGCTTTTCTGTGTTCACAGGGCTCAGCTCTACCTCTGAGGGATTACTACAAGTTAACTAACAGATGGTACTACACTCTGTGATAGCTGGGAAAAAAAATACTAGAGATAAAAAAGAAATGTAGGAGACCACAGTGCTAACACCAGCTCCGAAGCTCTGCAGCCAGAGTTCGAGGAATGACTTGGGAGACTTGAGGGAAAAATGATACTAAATTGAATGAATTTTAGGGTGGTTATTTTCTTTGGGAGACTGATGATTGAAAAACTCATTTTCAGTTACCAGCCTTCGTATTCATAAGGAGTTTTAGTCCCCTTTGGCCCAAAAAATCTGTACACATTTACTGGCTTGCATAGAAATGTACAAATACCTGAGCTGCAGCACGTCAGTGCCAAAAAATTAGTAGCTTCTTGCTCATATGGTCAACAATGCCTGCCTGATATTAAACAGCAAATCAATATCTTAATCTCTGTGATCTTCCATTTCCTCTTTTTCCACAAATTTTGTGGGAACTGTGAATCACCCTCAGTCTCCACTGATTGCAGGAGGCATTGAGTGAGTTTGTTGCCTGGTTTGTTGTCTTGCCAGGCAAACCCTAAACTTGCAAAATATGAGAAATCAGAGAACAATAAATCTGATGGAACGAGATACCTTTTAAAGCTGTCGGTTCTTTGCAAAGTGGATGTGTTTTCAAATCATTTAGGAGAAAGGACTTAATGAAACGTCATGTTTATTCATGAGGAGGTTAAGCCAGCAACATAGGCAGCCACCGTAACTTTTACTGGGTGGAGAGAGAGCTGAGAAACTCCTTTGTCACTGAAGTTTCAAGATCACAGAGCAATTATGCACAGCCTTGTAGCGCTGTGGACTCTCCTAGCAGATGAGAAACAATAATGGTGAGTTATGTATCCGAAGAGAAGTTATCAAAGTCCATTATCTTCTATGAGGCTCATAACTGAAGTGATTTAGCACTATTAAAAGAAATTTTAATTACGGTCTGTGGGCCGAGACTAAAAATTTAGAGCTGTTCATTCCTTTCTTAATCGAGAGTGCATCTTTCACTGATAAAGGAGACTGACACAAATTTTAAAAGTTAAATCTTGCTGAGTCTACACTTCCAGTTAGTGAAGCTGCTACGGCTCTGACACAGGGTTGTGTGTGGGAGGAAGCGCCTTGGCAGTGCTTGTGCAGCCACCAACACCTGCTGAGCGTGTTCCAACCAAGTGTGTAGTGGCTGATGTGTCCCACTGTGCTTCCAGAATCACAGAGTGGTGAGGGTTGGAAGAGACCTCTGGGGCTCATCTGGTGCCCCACCCCCTGTTCCAGCAGGGTCACCCAGAGCAGGGGGCCCAAGATCATGTCCAGGACGGTTTGGAATCTCTCCAGAGAAGGAGCTAGTGAAGAGAAGGCAGCTTTGTTGTCCTTCTCTGGCCATGCTCCAGCACCACAAGGTCCTTGGAGTGAGGGGTCCAAAACTGAGCCCAGGATTCGAGGGCTGGCCTCCCCAGTGTCCAGCCCAGGGGGATGATCCCTGGCCTGGCCCTGCTGGTCACACCAGTGCTGATACAAAAAATCAGTATCTATGGTGCCCTTTTTGTATGTTAGATACTATTTCTTCTTGTTATCCCTAAACCCGGCTTTGTCCAGCCTCAGACCTTTGTATTTTAACTGACCATTATTGAGCTGTTTATAGTTTTGTGGTGTCTAGTGTCAAGACTGTGCCGTGTCTCTTATCATCCCATATCTGTAGTCCTCTACGTTGTATCCTGTGTTTCCGCTTCTCAAGGTCTTTACTATCGTGCCAGGCCTGTATTTATCTACACTGTGCTATTACGTTGAGTCATAAACAGCTCATTCTACCTGGAACAATTGCTTGTTACTGCTCTCCATAAAAAACTATGGTTCTACCTCACCAAGATAAAACAATTAGATAGAGACACCTGGTCAACAAGAGAAATTGCTTTTACAGCTGAACAAAGAGAGAAAAAAAAAAAAGTTACAGCCAAGCCAAGAAAAGTTCAGAGTGAGCAGGAAAAGCTTCGGTCCTCAGGACTTGAAAACTCCACACAAATCTCGTGGCACTGGCAGTGTCCTGTCGCAGGGCTATGTGGTTACGGTGCTCTGGTTTCTATGTAGATAGAGGCAGAGGGAGAGAGCAAAGATTCTTCAAAATAGGAGTTGGGGAGTTATAGATAAACCTATTTTTGGGAGGGAGTAACTTTGAACAGTTAAACGTTAACGTCCAACATTAGTGATTGGACTTGATGATCTTGAAGGTCTCTTCCAAGAACAATTCCATCAATCTACGATTGCAAGCTGCTCCAGCGAAATAAATATGCCTGTATCTTGAGGAATTTGTGGTTTCAGTCAAAAAAAAATTATTAGCTGAGGAAAAAAAATGTCAGTTTGTTCATAGTGGAGAGGTAAGGGCCAAAGTGGTGATGGAGGTAAGTTGTGTTGTGCATCAGTACAACAGTGTGAGTCAGTGATCAGCACATTTAGAATAACTAGATCCTCTTGTCGTGGGATGGAAAAGAAGGAAAAACCACTAACTGGTGGATATGAGAGGTATGATGCTTTCATTTTGACTGAAAGGCTTCTTTCAAATGTGTGTTTAAAATGAAGTTATACTCTTCTTATAACTCTTTCCACGTGCAGCTTTAGGGCACTTCGCCTGGGACTTACCTGTTCTGTGAAGTCAGATGCTACATCTTGAGACTCGTAGACTGAATACGGGTTTCCAGTACTGCTTTCCCAGTATTTGGAGATAAATATGGAGTTGTCCTAAACTCATCTACAAGAAGTTCAATAGGCACTCAGTTTCGGAAGCAAACCGCCACGTTTCTCTGCTTGTTTTTCAAGGGCGTGCGTAGTTTGAAAATGACCTACTTTAAACCCAGATATATCCTCTTACTACCGATGAACAAAGAACAATATGAGGGACATCTGCGGAGGACGGGCTTATTCAGCAGGCCAGAGATTGAAGAGGCGGTCTCCAGAGTGGATATGTACATCAAAATAAGTCAGGATTTTCCAGGCTACTTTGATGCAGTGGTCAACACCGGTAAGTTAAAGTCTTTCATGCCATAAATCTGACTTCTAATGTCACACCAATAGATGGAATATGCAAACAAAGCCACTGGAAAATACTAAACTAAGGATGACAAGTGGTTTGATGTTCTGCATAGCACTTTAAACTATCCCTTCGTTCATAGAATCGTAGAAGACCAGGTTGGAAGGGACTTTAAGGATCATCTGGTCTGATCTTTTTTTGGTAAAAGCCCAATCTAGACAAGCTGGCCCAGCAGAATTTTAAAAGTGTCCAGTGCTGGGGACTCCACCACTTCCCTGGGGAGATTTTTCCAAAGGCTGATTGTTCTCATTGTGAAAAGTTTTGATTTTCCCAGTTAATTCTTGTCCCAGGAATCCGAAAGCTCTGGAGATCTGTCAGGACTGAATTACTCTGCTGTGTCCAAGTTGTGCTTTAAGCCCGTCTAGAAAGTGAAAACCAACTACTGATCTTGGCAACACACTTGTTAAGTGTTGTCTCTCAGGAGAATATTAGACTGGTCCATGCTATTCATCTCTTGGTTTCTGGGCAGAGTTCAGAGGTGCTTTTGATCTAACAGACCTGATTATCTCTGGACAGGATAGGCTTTTGTCAAGTGTTGAGATAACAGCTGATGTGCAGCTTTGCAACGTCTCGCTGGAAAGAAGAGGTTGTTGCAAAGCTTCTCCTTGTAGGACTTCTCTGCTTAGTAACTTAATCAAGTCCCCCAGCCTGAAACAAGGAGTGTGGAGGTGGTGGAAATTCCATTAAAACGAATGTTTGCTGCTTGATGTCTAGGAGTTGAGGATCACAGGCAGTAGAGAAGAATCCTTTTCGAGTTCATTTCTTGTCTGCCATTTGGTGGAGGTGATCACAGAATCACAGAGCACTGAGGGCTGAAAGGACCCTCTGGAGCTCCTCTGGTGCCCCCTCCCTGCTCCAGCAGGGTCACCCAGAGCAGGGAACCCAGGATCACATTGTCCAGGCACCTTTGGAATCTCTCCAGAGAAGGAGATTCCACAAGCTCTCTGGGCAGCCTGGGCCAGACTCCAACCCCCTCCAACCAGTTTCTCCTCCTGCTCAGGTCAAACCTCCTGGGTTCCACTTTGCATCCGTTATTTTTGTGTTTCGCCACAGTCATGGTGAAATCTATCATGGTGATATGAAATAATGTATTTATAGTTACTATCAAGGGCATATGGAGCTGGGAATTGAAAGAGAGCATTAAAGAAATAAAGCACAGTCAACCAAATTGCAGAAGCAGAATATTTAGGTGAGGGCAGAAGCTGAGATGAAATTCAGGCTGTTTTCGTGAATGTGCTGCTTATGAAGATGAAGATTTTTCTCCCAAAGAGGTGAGCTGGATGAGTTCAAAACGCATTTCTGTGTCAAACTCCCGTGATTTGTACCTTTGTACCGATGAAAGCTTGTTTTTTTCACTCTGTATCCTTTCTCTTCACCGTCAAATGCACATCCCTTTCTGCAGATGAACTGGATGAGGCGTTCACAGAGCTGAGTTTCCTCGTAAAGGCGAAGCTGGGTTTGGAGCCACCTCCAGTTTCTGAGAGCTCCCAGGACTTGAAGAGCAGAGCAAGAGCAGGTACTGTGTCTGGACTGGTTTTATCGGGAGAGTATTCCTACTTATTTGGGGAATGATGAAACCTATGACACTGCTCATCTCTGAAAATTCCACGTCCTTCTCTGTGATGGTTCTACCGGGCTGGCTTCTCCCTAGGATCTAGACCTATAATGGAGATCTTTCCAGGTACTTTGCATCACTATGTGCCCTGAAGCAATAATATGCAGAAAGTGAGTTGCCTGACTCTTCTGAAGATGCTTTTGGGCTGAGGATCTCCCATTCATTCCAGATGAATCACAAGTGAAGTACGTGTCTGTGGCTGAGAACTTGTGCCTGTCAAACTGTGGAGCAACAAGAAAAAGGCATGGCACTGAGATAGAATCACAGAATGGCAGGGCTCGGAAGGGACCTCTAGAGATATCGCATTCACCTTCTTCACCAGCAGGGTCACCCAGAGCAGGGGGCCCAGCAGCGCAGGGTCCAGGAGCCTTTGGACTCTCTCCAGACAAGGAGACTCCCCAAGCTCTCTGGGCAGCCTGGGCCAGGCTCCAACCCCCTCCCACCAAACCAGTTGCTCCTCCCGCTCCCAGGGAACCTCCTGGCTTCCAGTCGGTGCCCGGTGCCCCTCGTCCTGGCACTGGGCACCACTGAGCAGAATCTGGCCCCAGCCTCTTGGCCCCCGGGGGCCCTTGAGCTCTTGCTCAGCCTTGCTCAGCTCCCCTCTGGGGCTGCTCTGCTCCAGCTGAACAGCCCCAGGGCTCTCAGCCTTTCCTGGCCACACAGATGCTCCAGGCCCCTCAGCAGCTTTGAAGCCTCTGTTGGACTCTTTCCGGTAGTTCCTTGTGTCTCTCTGGAACTGGGAAGCACAACCCTGGACAGAATATTTTTGAGGTGGCCTCACAAGGGCAGAATGGTGTCCTGGTAGACAAGAGGATGCCCACGAGCCAACAATGGGCCCTCGCGGCCAAGAAGGCCAATGGCCTCCTGGAGGGCATTAGAAGGAGCATGGCCAGCAGGTCGAGGGAGGTTCTCCTCCCTCTCTGCTCTGCCCTGGTGAGGCCCCACCTGGAGCACTGGATCCAGTTCTGGGCACCCCAGTTCCAGAAGGACAGGGAACTACTGGAGAAAGTCCAGTGCAGAGCCACTGAACTTAAGGGGCTCTGAGCAACCTGCTCTAGTGGGAGGTATCCCTGCCCGTGGAAGGGCGCCTGGAACTTAATGATCTTTAAGGTCCCTTCCAACTCAAGCCATTCTAGAATTCTATGATGACAACAGGAGGGTTAATGAGTTTCCAAATTCACACCGGGCCAATATTCGTGACCTTCTGTGTGGCTCAGAAAGCTGCAAATAAAAGTAGCTGAAGAGAGGGCTAAAATATCTGAAAACTTTAATGAAAGATAGCGTGGAATTCATCAGTTCATCATTTCAAGTAATTCTGTATCTTGAAAGAATTAATAAATACTGATTTCCCAGCGGACAAGAAAAAAAAAGCGCCTGCGCAGCTTGTGGTGTCTCGGTGCTACTGCAGTGAGACCCTTTCTGAAGAATCTTATTTAATCTTAAACTGTGTCAATTTTATTTTCATTTCCAGAGCTTCCATGGTTTTTTTTTGAAGTGGGAGAGACTTCCTTACCCTATTTACTGTAATATTGTTACTTATTTGTCTTAAAACCACTCGAGGCGTTTGTCCTGAGGGGCAACAAAACCCACCAAACCCTAACGGGAAAGAAGTAAGAAGGGGGAGGATTAAAAATAGAAGTTTTTTTTAAGTAAACATGATATTTTTGAAGGTACCTGGGTATGTATCTGAAGTCCCTTTGTTTGTATTCTTCCAGCAGTTCTGAGTTCTCTCAGGGAGCGACTCGTCGCTAGTTACAGAAACTTCCCTAATATTGCGAGATTTTGGTAATTCTGCTCTCCATAAAGTAACTTTTAAATTTACTATGCACCATTACGTTCATTTAGAGCTTCATTTATAGGTGTTTAAATAAATTTAACTATCCCATTTCTAGAGATCCTCTCTTCTTATGGACTGTGTGAAATAATTTCTTTTCAAAAACTCGCCCCGAGGTTGTCTTTAATACGGACATTTTTAGGAAGATAGTAGCAGGGGGAAGATTGGTTGAGTGAAATTATGATGGGTTGTTAATTCTTTTTTTTTTAATGAACTGCTGTGCCAGATCTTTTGCTCATGTATAGAGTGAAAATGCTGGGAGAAAATAGATTAGTTCTTCCCTTTAAAAACTTTTTATAGCAAAAGTAGAATGCATTTCGGAGCTGACACCGCTTTGTACTCGCATTAGCAGCTTTCATCCCTGGAACTCGGTACTTTACAACTATTAATTATATCTCACAGCAGTCCTGTGGAGGATGTGTTACTATTTGCATTTTACAAATGAGGGAAGGGACATTTATGCCAAAGATTGATTATTTGTGATGCTGGGCATCAGAAACCTCACTGAAACTTCGGCTCTGCACCTCTGAAAGTTTGACTCGACTACTTACTCAGTGTCAAAGCGAGTAGTTTACTCTGCTGGAAACAAAACTCACCAATCTTAAATCTTTTCTCCTCTATTCTTAACACCAGATCTTCTGGCGACTACAAACCTGTAGTATAATACTGGGCAGGCTGAGAGTCATCTGATGACTGTCAAAGCTTTTCTAGAAAGGTATGGGCGATAAAAACCAACCGTATTTAGTAAATGAACATTCAAACGGATGGAATGTCTCTTTGCCTTTCATCCACCACCTTCATTTTTGTCTTTGTATGTTGTGAGCTCTTGAGCTTTGATAGGACACACAATACAACTCAACTTTTCTTATGATTGGATTTCTGCAGACTGCCATTTATCAATATTTATAAGAATTTTTCCGTGGCTTAATTTCATATTTAGATGCCATTTTAGAGGCAGTATAAATCCCAGTTTACAGATTTATTTATTTTTTTCAACTTCCAAAGCAATGACTTTTGAAAAAGTGAGTTTGTTGTGTCTTCAGCTTTCTGGCTCACGGTCATGTGATTCCAGCAGTGGTGCAAAGTCTTTGGATTTCTGTTCACAGAAATTCAGATAACTATCAGAAGAAGTGGTGACCTCCTCCAGGTCTCCATCCAAGAGCTCTGAGAAGGGTAAAACTTCTAAAGGAGGTGGAGTGTACAGGTCATAACAGTGGTGCGTATCAGAGCATCCATAACAAAAGGAGCTCATTTCACACAGAATCCCAGCATGGTGAGGGTAGAAAGGGACCTCTGGAGATCATCTGATCCAACCCCCCTGCTCCAGCAGGGTCACCCAGAGCAGGGAGCCCAGGATCACGTTGTCCAAGCAGATTTGGAATCTCTCCAGAGAAGGAGACTCCACAACCTTACACATGGTTACGCAGCTCTTCCCAGTCCATTAACGTAGGGGTGATGTGTAAAGATTTTTTCATACTTCTCATTTGCATAAGCTATTCAGGTGAGATAAATTTGGTTTTTTTGTGAAGTACTTGGAAAGTTTAAAAGTTTTTTGGGAACTGCTGTTTCTGTCCTTTGTAATTTTCAACAGTTCTCTTCTGCAAATCCAGAATTGTGCCGAAAGCCATCTGATAACCGTTGCAAAACCCGAGTTTCTATCTACTTGCAAAGTGGTGTTCAGAATATTTTTCTTGAGAAGTGTCTTTTCCATACTAGATTCAAGAACACGACTCTTCCAGGAACAAAGGTTGTCGCCCAGTGGAACTCCTTGGTCTTCATCTGTCAATGAGTTCTTGGACTCTTCTGCCAAAAACTATCCAGGAGGCATCTCGGACAAACTTGCTGCACAAGTGAGCTCTGTGGTAAGGTGCATTTCCCCTAACCTTAGACAAGTTACTCAGACCTTTCTTTCTCCAGAGAAAATTGAGACCTGTTCTATGACCGTCTTTCATTTCAACAATGTTTACCTGTTCCCCAGAGTTAGGGGCAGAATGATGAGATTCAGGCAGGTAAACTTAGAGAAGCTGTTGTGTCTGCTCAGTTTTACACCAAAATACCTCTGTTCACAGTGTTTGATTTCATAGAATCATAGAATTGTTTTGGTTGGAAAAGACCTTTATTAAGATCATCAAGTCCAAGCGTTGCCCCATCCCAGCCAGGGCACCCCCGAGCCCTGTCCCTCAGCACCACATCTCCACGCCTTGGAAACCCCTCCAGGGAGCAGGGGGACTCCAGCCCTGCCCTGGGCAGCCTGGCACAGGCCTGGACAACCCCAAAGGGGACTGGAGAAATTGTTCCTCAGCTCCAACCTCAACCTCCCCTGGGGCAACTGGAGGCCGCTTCCTCTTGTCCTGCTGCTTGTTCCTTGGGAGAAGAGCCCGACCCCCCTGGCTCCAAGCTGCTGAATGTCAGGGAGTTGTGGAGAGCCAGAAGGTCTCCCCTGAGCCTCCTTTGCTCCAGGCTGCACAAGCCCAGCTCCCTCAGCCGCTCCTCCCCACACTCCTGCTCCACACCCTTCCCCAGCTCCGCTGCCCTTCTCTGGCCACGCTCCAGCCCCTCCAGCTCCTTCTGGGAGGCAATTCCCAAAAGGGAGCCCAGGATTCCAGGGGCGGCCTCCCCACTGCCCAGTGCAGGGGGACGATCCCTGCCCTGGCCCTGCTGCCCCCCCAGTGCTGCCCCAGCCAGGATGCTGGGGGCTTCTTGGCCCCCTGGGCACTCTCGGGCTCATCTCCAACCACCTGTCGACCAACCCCCCCAGCTCCTTTTCCACCAGGCAGCTTTCTAGCTCCCCAGACTTTCATCTAATTGTGTCCTGGTGCAAGGAAGCTCAATATCATCTCTCAGTTTTACAAGAAGATAGGAAAGTCTCCCATTCTGAGGAAGTAGTTAGCTGCAGTTAATAGGACAATGAAGATTACTTATGAACACCATCCTGTGGCAGTGGAAAACTTCATTGAGCTGAGCCTTTCAGGGCACATGCTGCCGGTAACTGCCAGAGATCAAATTTAAGCACATTTTCCACTTACTTTTACTTTTTCAATCAACAGATTCAGCAATGTGCTTGGATTTCAAATAACCTCTTGCAACTTCAGCCTCATCTCTCTTTTCTTTTTTTTATTTTTTACTTCTCCTTAATGGTCCTTTCCCTAAAGACACCCATTCTCCTTGCCAGTAGTGAGGGAGTTGGGGCAATGAAGCAGATGTTTCTAGTGTTCTTTTTACTCGACAGCGACAGGAGAAAGAGAGAAAGAAAAATGAAAGCTTTAAACTCTGTTCCATTCCAGGGTTATGATGTCATTATGATGAACGATGGCTTGGCAGGCATCACTTGCTGCACAATTTTGCCACTATCTCTGTATTTAGAACGACCTCTGATGTTTAGAGTTAGCGCTTTAGATGGCGCAAGGTAACAGACGCCCCCCCCCACCTCTCCAATCCCATTTCCCAGGCTTTAAAAACTGCTTTCGTAGGTGTGGAGAAAGGTAAAATGACTGACATAAAGAGGGAACTTCCCATCTTTCAGTGTTCTGAAATGAAATACCTCTTTTCAAGCCGGGCAGAATTCAAAAAAATACCACGAGCGTTGTTCATTTTCCTCTTTCGATCATCCCAAGGTTTGTTAAACACGAGAGAGAAGCCAAAATATTTCTTACTTTGGTAAGAAATATCTTACTCTGCCAATCGCTCCTACCCCAGCGATTTATTTTTTCTCGCTTTTTCTTTCATCTTGTTTTATTTTTTTATTTTGAAAGTTTACATTTTGTCAAGTCAGGGAGAAGTGGTTTATGATGAAGGAGGCAATCATTTACCTCGCGCTTAATTTACTTAGCGGCCGTAAGGCTCTCGTCCTGATTAGCCAGCTCGTTCAGTGCTGGTAATACCTTTTTGATATTTACTGTGCTAAGTTTCCAATATATTTTTCCATGCCAAGGAAGCTTTATGGCCTCAGCTGAAGTGTCAACATAGTAAACCGCTGAAGGTGAAACACTCTTCGACCGTATTTAATGAGGAGAATATCAATATGTCTGTGGCCTTTGAGTAAAATTCTGTCTAAATGGTGACATTTGGGACTGCAAGTGATTTTGGGGCTTTTGGCACCCGACTAATGCACTGTCACTGCAGTAACCACATTCCACGCCCGTCACGTAGAACTGGAAAATAAAAAACGTGAAGAAATTGATGTGAATTGCCCGCAAGAAGCAGGACGAGCTGCTCAGAGGAAAGGTAGTGGATCTGATTCCTTGCAGCCTTATCTCTTGTGAGTACAGCAACTCTGCGCTTCTTTTGTACCAGAGAGTCACAGAATCATAGAATGTTACNTTTCTAATTCACCCCAGGATGCCCTTGGCCTTCTTGGCCACAAGGGCCCATTGCTGGCTCATGGCCATCCTGCTGTCCAGCAGGACCCCCAGGTCCCTTTCCCCTACGCTGCTCTCCAACATCTCAGTCCCCAACCTACACTGGTCCCTGGGGTTTTTCTTCCCCAGATGAAGACTCTCCACTTGCCTTTGTTATATTTCATTAAATTTCTCCGCACCCAACTCTCTCTGTATGGCTGTAATTAACCATACAAGGTATGAACTGAAAAGCATCTACACCTGTAATCCAGACAGAAAAAAAAAAAAAAAGCCCTAATTACATCCTAACCACAAGAAAACAAAGCACAAGCTCCCTGAGCACCTAAGAAGGGCCTTGCTTGGCATAAATAGGGAAAGAATTCACAAGTCACTACGTGAGCCTTCAGCTCATCAACTCTGTTCTCTTTCATTGCTCATTCCATGGCAAAGCACCTCTGTTACGGACGTGATTTAGCTATTAAATTGATAACTCTCAATGGCTATCAGTTGATAACGAGGCAGGATTTAATAACTTTGCTCCGTGATTTACGTTCTATTATTTTTTAAGCGCGCTGTAGCGCTGCGTTTGTCTGACCTGAGAAATTACCTTGTCCTGCGGCACATGTTAATTAACACGCCCTTAAAACCGGGAGCACGTTTTCCAGTCTGCTGAGATCATAATGTGTTCATTGCACAAAGTCGTTTTAATTAACCGAAATTTCCAAAAGGTAATTCCTTTTTTGAAGGGGGACTAGAGCTTGATATAGAATCAGAGAATCGTTTTGGTTGGAAAAGACCGTTAAGATCATTGAGTCCAACTGTTAATGCATCGCTACCAAGGCACCCCTGAGCCCTGTCCCTCAGCACCACATCTCCACGCCTTGGAAACCCCTCCAGGGAGCAGGGGGACTCCAGCCCTGCCCTGGGCAGCCTGGCACAGGCCTGGACAACCCCAAAGGGCCTTGGGGAAATTCTGCCTCAGCTCCAACCTCAACCTCCCCTGGGACAACTGGAGGACACTTCCTCTTGTGCTGTCACTTGTTCCCTGAGAGAAGAGCCTGACCCCACCCTGGCTTCAAGCTCCTGCATGTCAGGGAGTTGTGGAGAGCCAGAAGGTCTCCCCTGAGCCTCCTTTGCTCCAGGCTGCACAAGCCCAGCTCCCTCAGCCGCTCCTCCCCACACTCCTGCTCCACACCCTTCCCCAGCTCCGCTGCCCTTCTCTGGCCACGCTCCAGCCCCTCCAGCTCCTTCTGGGAGGGAAGGGCCCAGAACTGAGCCCAGGATTCAAGGGGTGGCCTCCCCAGTGCTGAGTACAGAGATACAATCACAGGTTTGGTAAGATGGTTTTCTTGCATTGCTGGAGCAAGGAGACTATGTATTTAAGATGTAGAAGAGTCAAATTCTTCTATATTCATCCCTTTGCTGGTGAAAAGAAGCTTAAAACAATGTAAGCTAGAAATATCCCTGCTGTAATCTATTGGAGTGTATCAGAAGTGGTTGTCCGCAGATAGTCCTCTCTGCTCTGTTTTGGCTGCTATGAAGAAGTGGAGCTTTGCTGGAGGTGAAGACCTTCATTGTTCAAAGCCAGCAAGATTTCAGAGCTGGATTTGATTTATGTATATCAGTGAATCATATTT
Organism: Baryphthengus martii; assembly: GCA_013396935.1. Classification (NCBI taxonomy): domain Eukaryota; kingdom Metazoa; phylum Chordata; class Aves; order Coraciiformes; family Momotidae; genus Baryphthengus; species Baryphthengus martii. Next base: position 36,086 of record VWZK01017736.1, on the reverse strand, counting down.
AGCACCTTCTTAGTGATAACATAGATCAACTATTTCCACAGAATATATAAAAATATACACTCTAGAGTCTTCACCACAGAGAGGAGTGTCGCAGCCGATTAAGTTGCCATATATACTTTTAGGTTGGTGTATAAATTTGCTCGTATTTCTGTATCAGGAAGAAGCTTCTTTCCAAAGACGTCTTTCTGCAGCACGCCAGGCCCTGCCAGGGAAGGCACCCGGTGCCTACGTCCAGTTGTTTCAAAGGTAATGTAGCGGGATTTCAGCTGAGCCCTTTGGAATACAGTGAAAAATGCCTGGTTTAAGATTTCTTCTCCACTGCTCTTAAGGATGAATGATTAGAAACTGTCAGGGATTGCGAATCTCATAGACAGCTCTCCTTTCTATCACTTTTAAATCTAACCCTTCAAATGTATCACACACCGACTGTCTTTTGTCTTGGGAGCACCGCAGCCCCAAAATACTGAAAATATGTAAGGTGGGACAATCCACAAGTAGCTTGTCTAAAACTATGACATTATTGTACGTTTGTCAGCACAGGAGAAACATGGACCTGTTGGAGCAGGGTCAGAGGAGCCCCAGCAATCCTGAGGGGGCTGGAACCCTCTGCTGGGAGGCCAGGCTGGGACAGTTGGGCTTGTGCAGCCTGCAGAAGAGAAGGCTCCAGGGAGACCTTGTGGGGGCCTTTCAGGGCTTCCAGGGGCCTGTCAGAAAGATGGGGCCAGACTTTGGAGCAGGGCCTGTTGGGACAGGACAAGGGGGGATGGGTCGAAAATGAAAGAGGGAGATTGAGACTGGAAAGAAGGAAGAAGTTCTTCACTTTGAGGGTGGTGAGAGCCTGGCCCAGGTTGCCCCAAGAGGTGGTGGCTGCCCCATCCCTGGCCCCATTGCAGGGGAGGTTGGCTGGGGCTCTGAGCAACCTGCTCGAGTTGCAGATGTCCCTGCTCCCTGCAGGGGGGTTGCACCAGATGACCTTGAAAGGTCCCTTCCCACCCAAACCAGTCTGTGGTTCTATGATTCTCCTCTGAGAGAGCAGAAAAGAAAATATTTTCTAGCAGCTCCCAGTCTCTGGCATGGTTTTTAGCACTACTAGTAATTAGTTTTGAAAAGTCACAGCCGTGTTCAGTGCAAGGTTATTTGCTGCAGTACGTCTTCTGTGGACATCTCTGTTTAAAGCAGAGTTTCTAAAAGCTCCACTTCCTAATTTTTTATTCAATTTCTGTTTTTTTGAAAACAGATCCTGTCTTGTCTGTCTCACTTTCCTCATAGTCACAGCCCTGCCAAAATGCTGTTAAAAGTCTATAAATCTCAATGTACCTTCTTTGGCTGGTATTTTGTGGCACCTCTGCCTTCTCCTGGTATAAATCTTCCTAATCTGAATTCTTCTTTGCTTGCTTTTCCTACCTGCTGTGAAAAGGCTCACAGTGTTGACATTTAAAGTGTCACTGAGGCCTCTAAATCCGCAGTCATCAGAAGGAATGGAAAAGTTCACACCTTTCAGCACATTTCAGGCCTGTACGAATGGAGTTGCCAATTGAACATACCAGATGGGTTGATGAAAATCAATCCAATGACAAAGTCTGGAAATTGAGTATTTAAATAAAAAAAAAATAAAAAATATTAAAAAAAAGGGGAAGGGAAAAAAACAAACCTACAGAATCAAAGTGAAGGTGACAGCCCTGGAACAAGTTGCCCAGAGAGGTTTTAGAGTCTCATTGTCTGGAGAGATTCCAAAGCTTCCTGGATGCTGTGATGCTGGGCCCCCTGCCTTGAGTGCCCCAGCGTGATCTCCAGAGGTCCCTTCCAATCCTCACCACGCTGGGATTCTGGGATTCTGTCTCTAGAAAACCAGTGGCAGAAGTTTACAGGCAGAGATGCGTAATTACTTTGCATTTTCCAAATCTTTACTTAGAGAAAAGTTTTTCTAAGCAAGCAGCTCATTCAGTCATTGTGTATTACTTTGAAATGAGGGGAAAAAATGGAGCTCGGTGTTTTCACTGATTTAGTGTTGCAGTTTCAACTGATCTTCTGAGCCTGCCTTAGCTTGTTGCATTTTGCTCTCTTTCTTCCGCGCTTCACATCTGATGGAAGCTGCTTTTGGAGTTAAGCATCAAACAGCTTTGGCAGAGCTGTCAGGCAGGTGAGAGAAAATCCTGTCACCCACGATCAGCATTTGCAAGTTGCCAGGCCTGGAGGGATAGATGCGCTCACCAGAATCAGAGGCAAGAGTAGACAACACCCCATTCCACACAAGCAGATACATCAAGAGGTGCCGTAAATATGAATGCTATAAAATAATTGGAATTCCGAGAGGGAATCTGAATCCTGGAATGTAGCAATTGGTAGTTGAGGCCCCATCCCTGGAAATATTCAAGGTGAGGCTCGACAGGGCTCTGAGCAACCAGCTCGAGTTGCAGATGTCCCTGATCCCTGCAGGGGGGTTGGACCAGATGACCTTTAGAGGTCCCTTCCAACCCAAACCATTCTATGATTCTATGAATTCGCAGAAAACCCAGTAAAATGTGTTGTCCAGTGCAGCAACATTTGTGTGTTGTTCTGTTGAGCGTATTTGTGCTTCAGGATTTCTTCCATGGCAGTTCTGGCTCGTACACACCTTCCTTATCTTCCACTGCCCTCTCTGTGCTGCCACCAGCTCCAGTGATGAGGTGGATAAAGGTTCAGAGCAGCTTTTGCCAAACAAAAAGGCTGGTTTTTTTCCAGCCAGATCAACTTCCCTCACTCTCTGAAGAACCACTTGTGAGAGGACTGGACATGTAAATAGGTGGCTGTGGCCCCGGAATACTACTGGACAGAGGCAGCTCAACATCTTTTTTCAGCAAATAAGACTCTGATTTCAGTTAGAAGTGAATCTAAATTCTGTGAAACCGATGCCCAAAATTATATCTTCAAAAAAAATCCCCTAGGAAATAGGTGTTTTGAATTTCTGGCGTATCTGTAAATATTAAAAACTTCTTTAATGCTTCATCTCATCGTTACGTTTTGATCCCAACTCAATATATATTGCTCAATTTTCCCGAGTATGCGTTGGAAAATTTTAGAAGTGGTGTCACACAAGAATCTAACCTCTTTTATTTATTGCAGCCTTGCAGGGTTATCTGCATAAATTTAGATTCTTAAACCCAAATAACTGAAAACCTGGCCTCCTTATTTCTGCCTGTGGCTACGTGCAGGTGTAATTAAAGTCATTTTGATGTCTCAATGCCTTATATAATGTACAGGCAACGTTCAGTGCTTTGCTCTGAATAATTTCACCGGTTGTCTGTGTGTTTGAGGGTAATAAATGAGGGATTGGGTTGAAGGCTCATTCAGATGAGGCCTTTAGCTAATGATTAACTTCTTGATTTTGTCTAAATGTTGCTGAAAGAACTGGAGTAAGCAAGAGCAGGCATCACCGAGAGGAGAATTTATAACACGCGGTCTTGCCGTTCTGAGTTGGAAGAAATCCACACACTTCAGAGTTTCCTGGAGCTCCTTATCAGAACTGGGAAGAGAGAAGGTCCAGGGTCTACCTGTGGTTGAGATACTCTCTTCAGGTTGGATTTCCTTGCTGTGAGCATAAAATTGTCACGCATGTGGCTGCGTGTATGTCTTGCAGACCTTCTTGTCTAGTCAATCTCTGACATCAATGTAATTTTGCATTTCAGTTTTATTTCTGTGTCCTTCTTAATGACAAAACGAGGACATTGTCCTGAACTACATGGATATGCCTTTTCACAGGGTGCTATTTAACTTCTCCAGCCTGGGTTCCTCTTTTTTTTTCCCTTCTTTTTGGTTTAGCTGAGGCATCCTGGTGCGATTTGAATTACGCTCTGAGCCTAAACACCTACAAAACTGGAGATGCGATGTAAAGAAGACATTTAGTGCAGAGATAGAGGTGAAAAACCATCTCAACACTTTTGAATATGCCTGTTTCTCTTAGTTGTCAGACATCTTATTTATCAACTGAGCTGTAGCTTCTGAGAGTGGGTCATGGGTTCTGAATCCAGACCTTTGCTCCAGGAAATAGAGTCCATTTTCCCCTGGTGACCAAGTCCTTAGAGGGGTGGTCTTGAATCCTGTCTTCCCATTTCTGCTTTGACTTTTACAACCCTCATTTTTAGGCTGTGTGTTTCTGTGCTATATATTGAACAGAGCTCTTTGCTGAGAGATTGTGTTTTATTCTTTTTTTTTTTTTTTTAATTTTATTTCCACGATGTGGATTTACAAGAAATAATTTCTCAGAGCACTCAGCTCTGAGGACCGTTAGTGAAATGAGGCCCTTTTTCCTTTGTAATTGGTTTAGATTTTGACCTGAGCCGATGACGACCCAAACTCCATTACCAGCCAGTGGCTGCTTGACAATGAAACAATAACAGCTGGAGGGAAGCCTTATTTATAGATATTAATAACAACAAGAAACTAAAGCAAGGGAAATTTCAAGGTGACAAATAGAAAAAACCTTGCTTATAATGCACAATGTATTGGGCTAGGGACTGATTCCTGAGGACTGGGGAAAGCCTCATCACTGAAGCACCAGAAGACCCACAGCAGGGAGCAGTCCTGCTTTGGCGAGATCAGGAGGTGTGAAAAGACAATTTGAGATTCCAGCCTCTCCGTTTCCTGTGGGAAAGCAGCGGTAGTGGCTTATGGGCATGACTGAGAGCTGGATGAAGAACTTCAGTTTGGGGTTTTTTTTCCAAGCTGTAGCAATGAGTCTACAGAAAAGATGTTAACCCTCCTTGAAAACCTTGTTTCTCCCATGGGGTGAGCGTTGAGCAGTTGGTACTGCAGTTAAAATAATGTTCTTGAGAAGCTTCCTGGGGAAACTAGAAAATGGCACACACACAAATTACACAGGCTCATTGCCCTTAAAAAGAAATAGATTTCTTCAGAGTTCAAGCCGAGGTGTGCCAGGGGGATGGGTCCAGTACAGATGTATGGTAGATGTATGGAATCTACCACGAGTTATAATTTGGATTTCAGTGTTTCATTATGGACCTCTCATGACTGTCAGCCTTCAGCGCTGCATCTCTTTAGGTTTAGCTCAAGTCTATAAATAAAGTGGAGTCAATACTGAAATAATTAGGAATGCTTTTTTTTAAGGCGTTGTCATGGAATGGTTTGGGTTGGAAGGGACCTTAAAGATTATCTGGTGCAACCCCCCTGCAGGGAGCAAGGCCATCTGCAACTCGAGCAGGGTGCTCGGAGCCCCATCCAACCTCCCCTGCAATGGGGCCAGGGATGGGGCAGCCACCACCTCTCGGGGCAACCTGGGCCAGGCTCTCACCACCCTCAGCACCAACAATTTCTCCCTTCTCTCCAGTCTCAATCTCCCTCTTTCATTTTCAACCCATCCCCCCTTGTCCTGTCCCAACAGGCCCTGCTCCAAAGTCTGTCCCCATCTTTCTGACAGGCCCCTTGAAGTCCTGGAGGTTTAAGTTATGCATGGCTGTGAAGATGAAACTTCACACTTTATGAGTTAGTCACAAGGCTTGTGATTAATCTCACCCGATTTTGGGTGCCTTTAATAAAAATGTCCTTATCTGCACAAGCTTCCCTACGTTGCTCCATCTCAGTGGAGAGTGATTCATCCAACCTGCTTTAAATCTCTACCTCAGCTTTTTTTTTTTTTCATACTGTAGCTTTGGCTGTTCCTTTTCATTAGTCAAACATAAACAGAGCCTGGATTATTACCCCCAACTGCTTATTGCTGCTTCTCTCCCACTGGCCATAACGCTCCCCTCCACCTGAACAGGTCTTGTGAACTCACTAAGCACTAATTATGCCACCTCAGTCTATAAATTCATGTCAGAAGCACTTTTATTTTCTTTTGGTATCATTTTAGGGACCTGGCAGTCACTCCTGCACCGAACAGCTCCCGTCAACACTTACTGGAACCAACACCACCTGCTCCTCTGCTCTCAGATGGAAGGAATCTCCCCCAACACCAGAACTTGCCCCTGGCTAACCCGGAGAGGCGGTGAGTTCAGTTTCTGAGGCATCGTTGCTGGGTGGAAGGAAAGTTAATGTTGCCATGTGTAAGATCTAAAACCGTGTTTTGGTTGTTTCTGCTGGTACATCAACAACCTTATTAACCACGCGTCGCTGCACCATAAACCAAAGTCTTGTCGGTCATGGGAATGGTTTCATTTAGACACCATAATTCATGTGCAGAGATAGGGAATTTCAAGAGCTTTCTATCAAGAGGATGTTTGAAGGGAAAAAGATGCTGAAAGAAACTTGGTCCAGGTAGAGAAAAACAGAACTTGGGGGATAAATACGTTTTTTAAACAAAGTTGCCAGATATTCTTATTCTCTCTGTAGAGAATTACCATAGTTACTGTTGAGTACCATTTAGGAGGCTTAGGGTGATACCATGATCTGCAAATTCACCTCTCATCCATCGTAAGAGCAGGCCCCAGCTAGATACTGAGCTCTGTAGCACCTTTACCTTCTCTTACTGTCTCAGCCATTGCTGCTGTGCTTGGTATCTTGTCCAGCATCTCTGCTCCTGAGTGGTGAACACCCTCATTTTTCCGTACCACAGCTAAATGGGCTCTAAGGCATAGGAGGGAGACAACTTCTATCCCATTTAAAGCTTGTAGAGAGGTGTGGATAGAAGAAGATTTGAAGAGGCTACATCTTCAGCGCCTTTTGGGCCTTCACCTACAAAGCAGGCTCTAGTTTGCTGTGTGGGTCCACGTTGCCTCCTACGAGATGGTTGTGACTTACTCTACCGGTCCTGTTTCATAAGTACATCTGAGCTCTGGCTGCCCGCTGTCTGCTGTTGTGGCAGGTGACTGAGTGTGCAGTATCCTGGATGAGCTTTTACTACCCTTCTCCTGGCCATCTGCTGTAATCTCATGCCCAGATGGGATACGCAGAAGCAGCCGGATGCCACACGGCACGACCTAGTGCAGTGTAACCCACCAGATCCCCCATCCTAGAATCCTAGAACGGTAGGAGTTGGAAGGAACCTCTGGAGATCAGCGAGTCCAACCCCCCTGCCAGAGCAGGATCACCCAGGGCAGGACACACAGCAACAGATCCAGGGGGGGTTGGAAAGTCTCCAGAGAAGGAGACTCCACCACCTCTCTGGGCAGCCTGGGCCAGGCTCTGTCACCCTCACAGCAAAGAATTTTTTTCCTTATGTTGAAGTAGAACTTTCACCCACATCAGGAAATAGGTGTGCGCTTGTCGCCACGCTCCGCTCACCCTTCGGAACCCACCACAAAGCTCACCTGAAAGCTACAACTTGGTGTGAGCTCATGTCTGCGACGTATGGCTGTTGGTAAAGTCAAATTTGATCGCGAGTTCAATCTCACGTCCGGTGTCTTGCTCTCATTCCCTACAAACCAAGTCAAACCAGATTCCTTCTCATTCCCTGCTAACCAAGTCAAACCAGATTCCTTCTCATTCCCTACAAACCAAGTCAAACCAGATTCCTTCTCATTCCCTACTGACGAAGTCAAACCAGATTCCTTCTGATTCCCTACTGACCAAGTCAAACCAGATTCCTTCTCATTCCCTACTGACCAAGTTAAACCAGATTCCTGGTCTATTCTATACAAACCAAGTCAAACCAAATTCCTTCTCTATTTAAATGTTTGTATTTTTCACCTATGTGTTTTCATCTTTTTTAAGAATCACCATTCAATAACCTGAACACACATTGGGCAGCTTTTCACATTAAACCGGACCGGCGAGAAAGACTTAGCATCTTTTGAACATTTCCACCCATCCACTTTATTCCTCTTAGCGAAGCAGAATTCTCAGCTAAACTCACTGCAAAAAAAACCAAACCTCTGCCTTCCTTTTCTGTCCCAGAGAGACTGCCAGTTCCCTCTAAGTGATGTACTACCTGCCACTGTAATTACAAGTAGTTAATTAGCGTGCTGGAAAAAGGTTGAAACCGTCGGCCTCTGCGGATTCATTTGTCCTGAGTATTTGAGCCCTGGCGGAACGTGCTGAAGGGGAGCGGAGCGAGCGTCCGCGAGAAACCGAGGGCGTAGTAGGTTACGGTGGGATTATCCATCATCCATCCTTGCCGGTAAGAGGCAAGATGCGTAATTCCAAACGAGTTGTAAAGGTCTTGCCCTTCACATAGGGGGATAAATATCTCTTCCCACCCCGCCACGGTTTGGTGTTTTGACTCGAGCGGCGTCTTCGTTCAGCGCCGTTAATAACACGGTGCCGAAAGAACGGCGAGGAGAAAAAAAGCAGACTGCTGATCTGGTGGCCTGCAGCAAAATTGTACAGAATCCTCCCAACACATCCTTTTCAAAGGGAAATACGGAAAGTTTGGAAGGGATTTGCTTCTGGCAATGCCGTTGTGCGGACGCGTTTGAAATGTGGGTGAGAAAAATCCCGCGTTTCTGAAGTTCTCTTGTACAGCCTGTAGTGACTCGCTTTGAATATTGAAGTGGTTTAATATTTTTTTTTTCTTTCTCTCCAATTTTATGCTTTCAACATTTGGAATGGAAGAAAGGGTAAACTAAAAAAAGCCATCAAGGGGTAAGAGCGTGAATATATCGACCTCTAGGCTCAGCCGATGAAGGAAATGTTATTTTCCAAGACTGCGGATTAGTTTGACATCTCACTGGGCAACACAGTGTTCAAGTCCCAGACTTTTCGCATCATTTCTCGAATTTGGCAGGTTTTGTTTAAGCTTGAGCTGTGATGAAAGTGGCATCTTTATTCTTCAGGTCACTAACACTTGTTGGATTCGTAGAATCATAGATTCATAGAATGGTAGGGGTTGGAAGGGACCTCTGGAGATGATGGAGTCCAACCCCTCTGCCAGAGCAGGATCACCCAGGGCAGACCACACAGCAACAGATCCAGGGGGGTTTCAAGTCCTGCAGTTTTTCTGTTACTTCTGGTCTACAAGTAAAACAGATGATCCCGATGGCATCAATTTCACTCAAGAGTGAAAATTAAAGACTTTGTTTGGATGTCTGCCCACTGACCTGCAGCTTTCAGCAGGACAGTTTCTAATTACATCCATGACTTCTTTTCTTTGCTACAACCACAACTATGGTCTTCTCCTTGCAAGTAACCTATCATGACCTAGTCTTTCTCAAACCACCACACCAGTTTCCAGGGAGATTTGAAGTCATCTGCTGGAGGCTGAACTCTCCCCGGCACATGAAAGTGTGGATTTTTTTTTTTATTTTTTTTTTTCCCTGAGGTTCCATTTGTTTTCACTCTTAGACTTAAACAATTAATCACTGCCTGTGGTGAGGAGCAGTCCTTTAGGGCAATATATCTTCCAACGGTACTTTAAAGGACTGCTCCTCCCCACGGGCAGTGATAAATTCTTCAGGTCCCTGTCTGCTCTGTTTCATTACTCACTTTTACCAGTAGAGATGTTTGTAAGGATATCGAAACGATCTGGTTGTAGCATAAGAAGGAGAGGAGAGGAGAAGAAGAGCAAACTCTAGTCACCTGGAGAATAGAAAAATCTGTTACTATCCCTTTGTTCTTTCCAAGTTTGAGGGTGGGGTCAGAACCTCACCTACCAAGGACATCTCTCAAATATTTGATCACACGTCTCCGTTCCTGCCAAACACAATCAAATGAAAAATATCCATTGACTGAATTATTATGACATCCGTGAGCTTTTGGCAGGACAGTGCAACCGTAATCTGAACAAAACCTCTAGCAGTCAACTCATTACTAATGTGTTTTGTATTTAGTGCACACAGGACCCATTTATCTCATCACTCCGTGGGGTAATACAGGAGAGTTTTAAGCTTCTTATTTTCCATTGTTTTTCCATTTAGCTGACTGGGAAATCTTACTAGAGGGAAAAGTCCTAGAATCGTCCTCTTTTCTGCTCTGAGGTTGTCAGAGAAGGACTAAAGGCAAGTTATTGAAACTCGTGTACAGGTCACCTGCTAAGAGCACAAAGGAGAGGTAGATTCTCAGGTCCTGGGCCCCACCCCTCCCAAATACATTGGGATTGCATAAACTCTAGTTTTCCCACATATTTTGGGTGCTATTCTCATGGAGTAGTTTTATGAAGAATCTTAATTAAATTGCGTTGTATGACACTTCACAGAATTCCACCATGGCAGGGGTTGGAAGGGATCTCTGGAGCTCATCTGGTGCCACCCCCCTGCTCCAGCAGGGTCACCCAGAGCAGGGGGCCCAGCAGCGCAGGGTCCAGGAGCCTTTGGAATCTCTTCGGACAAGGAGACTCCCCAAGCTCTCTGGGCAGCCTGGGCCAGGCTCCAACCCCCTCCCAACAAACAAGTTGCTCCTCCTGCTCCCAGGGAACCTCCTGGCTTCCAGTCGGTGCCCGGTGCCCCTCGTCCTGGCGCTGGGCACCCCTGAGCAGAGTCTGGCCCCAGCCTCTTGCCCCCCGGGGGCCCTTGAGCTCTTGCTCAGCCTTGCTCAGCTCCCCTCTGGGGCTGCTCTGCTCCAGCTGAACAGCCCCAGGGCTCTCAGCCTTTCCTGACCACACAGATACTCCAGGCCCCTCAGCAGCTTCCCTTTAGCCTCTGCTGGACTCTCTCCAGTAGTTCCTTGTGTCTCTGGAACTGGGGAGCCCAGCACTGGACCCAGTACTCCAGGGGTGGCCTCCCTGGGGCAAAGCAGAGGTGGAGAAAAACCTCCCTTGACCTTCTGGCCAGGAGATCATTGGCCTTCTTGGCCCCAAGGACACGTTGCCGGCTCATGGATGACTTCTTGTCTACCAGGACTCCCAGATCCTTTTCCACAGATCTGCTTTCACTTGTGCAACAAAAGCCTGGGTACCTACTTTCCCTTTACACTCTGCCAAGTGTTACGTGCATCAATTCCCACAGTTAACTTCATCTTCTGCCCTTTACAAAGGGGACAGCTGGGGAGAAAGGCAATGATGAGTTTTGCAGAACACCTTCGGATGCTGGCTTTTAATACAGTAGCTGTGGCTAGAGATCCACAGGGGGTTAATTCTAGCTACACAACATCTATTTTGAGCCTTTCTTTGCAGGCAAATGTGTGACTGTGTTCACTGAAGCAGGAGCAGGAGTAGTCAGCCTTTGAGAAACTGGAACAGATGTTGTTCAAGAGTCCGAGCTGCTGTTTGTACTGAGCCTGGATTTACTACTCCTAGTAATTTCTTACCCCTGCCACAGTTACGTCTTACACGTATTACAGGCAGCTACAATGAAATTACGACTAGGGTTAAGCCTTTGGCTTGAGTGTTGAGTGTTTGATGAGCATCCTTGGATGCTGAGGACCTCAGAGGAAGACACAAGCACTCGGGACGTTACAAGAGGTAATATTCCTGTGCCTTGAAGGCAATGGCAAAGCTCTCCTAGACTTCCACAGTACCTCTGGTGACAAGATAATTCCCTGTTTCTCATGGGAGCACCACACTGGTTTATCTCACCAATATTCAGGATCCCTTCTTCTCCTTGTTAAGGATTTATTAAAGTACCACTGAAATACTTTCTTTTCCCCAGAACACTGTAATCCCCATAGTCTCACGGAGCTAAAATCTTCCTTGCAAGAATGACAGGGTGAAATTCTCTTGGCCTGCACCGTGGATAAGGTCAGGGTGGATAAACTTTGAACTTCCTCCCAGATTCATAAATCTATGAATTGATTTCTCTGACCAAGACCAGAACAATCCTTTCTATATCCAGAGAGATGTTATGAAAGGTCTTAAGTATTGCTCCAGAAATACATTACACTTTTGCATTAAATAGGTAATTATTGATCTCTCCACATCAAGCAAGGTCTTTTCCTTACTTCTCTTGAAGTAAATTGATAGTATAGAGATGGAAATCTTCTTAGCAGGGCCTGTTGAGACAGGACAAGGGGGGATGGGTTGAAACTGAAGAGGGAGATTGAGACTGGAGAGAAGGAAGAAATTGTTGAGACTCTCAGGATGGTGAGAGCCTGGCCCAGGTTGCCCCGAGAGGTGGTGGCTGCCCCATCCCTGGAACTATTCCAGGGGAGGCTGGATGGGGCTCTGAGCAACCTGCTCGAGTTGCAGATGTCCCTGCTCCCTGCAGGGGGGTTGCACCAGATGACCTTGCGAGGTCCCTTCCCACCCAAAGCATTCTGTGATTCTATGAAAAGAGAAGCCTTTATCAGAACAAGCTACAGCACGTCCGTTGTCATTGGCAGAGTCTCAGACCATTCAGGCTTTGGCTTTGACTGGATTTCCTGCAAGTGACGTAACAGGTCAGAGGTGTCTTGGGTACTACTCACTGAAAAACAGCTACTCACAGTCCATATTGTCACTTGGCTACTACAGAGACATTTTTTTCAAGACAATTCCTATTTTCTTTTTCTCACCAAGAGAGAGTATGATCTGTGGTGCTGAACCACAGCTCAGGGAACAAGGAGCTCCGAGTTCTCATCTCAGATCTGAAGCTGATTTCACAGTGTGGCATGAACCTCTCTGTTGCACCTGTCTGTGTGACTGATGGCTTAATTAAATCAATACATGAACATTGAGAGAGGTTGTAGTTGCCTTTGCTAGCGCTAGAAGGCTTGAGAGGATGGTTGTGTGCAAAAAAGCTTTGTAGAACTGGTCAGTACTGGGATTTATTTCTGATTTTTGACTGAGCTGTGTGACTGCAACATCAGTAATTCTGTCAGAATTGGTGCATCTGCTTTTTTTATTGCTGTTTTCAAGCATGAGTCATTTCCTCCTCTCAACAGCAGAGAACCTGCTCCTGCTAGCGGACAATTTCCACTCTCAGCTGGCGCAGCTGCTACCGGAGGTCGGAAGGTTCGGACCCCTGCTCCTCGCGCTCGCCTCGCCCAGGAATCCAAAGCTGAGCATCCAGATCCGAGAGGGGCTGAAAATGGAGTGGAGAGATTGAAAGGTCTGAACCGTATCACAAAGTAACGGTTTTGCTCAGGCTGTGCTTCTTACCCTAGTGACAACGGCTTTGTTTGGGTGATGGGGCAGCTTCTTCAGGCTTCTGGTAATGACTCCTAGAAGCAGTGATGTTATGATGTGGAGGAATCATCACGGTGTGAATCCAACATCAAATCGTATCATAGAATCACTACGTGGTTTGGGTTGGAAGGGACCTTAAAGACCATCTTGTTCCAACCCCCCCTGCCATGGGCAGGGACACCTCCCACTAGAGCAGGTTGCTCAGAGCCTCATCCAGCCTGGGCTTCAACACTTCCAGCGATGGGGCTCCACAGCTTCTCTGGGCAGCCTGTTCCAGTGTCTTAACCACCCTCAGAGGGAAGAACTTCTTCCTATTATCAAATCTAAATCCTCCCTCTTCCAGTTTACAACCATCACCTCTTGTGCCACCACTACACTCCCCCATAGTGAGTCCCTCCCATCTTTCCTGTAGGCCTCTTTCAACTATTGAAATGCCACAAGAAGGTCTCCTTGGAGCCTTCTCTTCTCCAGGCTGAACAAGCCCAGCTTTCTCAGCCTGTCCTCATAGAAGAGGTGCCCTCTGATCATCTTGGATACAGCAGCTTTCCTTAAGGAACGTTGGATGAAATTAAAAGTAGTGATTGCTTAGGCATAAAGTTACTCTTCCATGTCAGAGAATCCCAGAATAGTGAGGGTTGGAAGGGCCCTCTGGAGCTCCTCTGGTGCCACCCCCCTGCTCCAGCAGGGTCACCCAGAGCAGGGGGCCCAGCAGCGCAGGGTCCAGGCGCCTTTGCAATCTCCAAAGAAAGAGACTCCTCAAGCTCTCTGGGCAGCCTGGGCCAGTGTGTATGTACAAGGTGAAGCCATCACCAAACTACCTGAAGATATTACTCTTCCCTCACCCCACAAAACACTGGGTTTTCAGCTGAAGATAAGCTATGGGGTAAATTTTGACTTTTCATTAAAATGCTTCTTCACTTATTTATAGTTTCTGCAGAGACCGACCTCCCTAGTGACAGTCTTCAGAGAAAACACAGCAAGTCCAAGACTGGTTCTTCTCACGTGCTTCAGCGCAGCAGTTGGCCAGGCTCCCACTCCAAACCTGTCCTACCTCCAATCCCAACTGGGCAGAAAGAGACCAATCCTTGATGGCCACCACTAGCCAAGCCTTTCTCAAGATGAATCCTTCTAACAAGAACACTGATTTTTGAAATTTTTTTTATATATTTCTCTTCCTGAAAACAAAGTCTATCAGATATTACTTCTAAATCCATTTCTGATTAACTCTCCCCCAAAAGTTATTTATTTATAACTTTATTAAAAAGTAATTTCTGTGTTTCCCAAAGCTAGACATTATTTCCCCAGGCACTCTCAGCTGTAGATTTTTTTCCTCACAGCCACGTGACCGTATCTTCCATGACTTTCTCTTCTTCCTCCCACTCCTATATTATAAATTTAATTGAGGTCTGGAAGCATCAGGGGCTCTGATAATATTGTCTATATTGCAGGACTAGTTAATTATTTCGAAGAGAGATTTTTGTGAAATGTTCAGAGTAAAGTGGAGAGTGAAAAATAGTTCCAAGTCTTATTTTTTTTTTAATAAAATGTGGCTTTTTTTGAAGGGGTGAGGCATCACTCTTTGACTCGCAAGTGTATTTAAACAACCTAGTAAGAAGTCATCAGAAAAAAAAATAGTATAGTTATTGAGAACTAGGTGAAGCTGGGAGCGGTATGTGAAGATTTGTTGTTTCTCTGTGTGGAGCAGAGCTCTGACAAATCAATAAAACTCATTTTAATATTTGTCCTGATTCATTTTCCTTGCCATCTACTTACAGAACGGATAGCGGGGCCCCTTGGCCCGAGCAGCTTCCCCCGAGGAGGGGCATTTGCTTTCCCATTCCAGCGTGGTCCTCGGTGGTTTTTTGCCTCCACGGAAGAAGAGAGGACTTGTTGCCACGCTGTGGAGTCATGTCCATGGCAGATCTCTGGTTTACCTCCCTGGGCACGTTCGTGATCTGGCCAAGGGGATTTTCTTGATTAAATGGGATGAACTAAACGAAGCAACCCAGCTCTTGGTAAGTAAGGGTTGGATTCCCATACCCTGATCTTACATTCCAGCAGAGCCTGTACAACAACTCAGCTTTTGATGAAGTAGTTTCTCTTCCATAGAGCAGCTGGTTGTGACCTCAAGCTGAAGAATAACAGCTCTTCTGAGATACCAGGGTTTTATCATTGATTTTGGCAGAACAAAAAGCGAGGCTGCTCTGTGGCCTGAGTTCAGAAGAACTTCAGACAACCGAATCTGCAGTTCCAGCTTTAGTGGTTTTTTTTTCCCAAGGTAGTTCAGCAAGGTGGGTACCTGATTCTGCCGAGTACCTACCTCAACTCTGCAGATTCTTCAGCAAATCACAGAATCACAGGCTGGTAGGAGTTAGAAAGGACCTCTGGAGCTCCTCTGGTGCCACCCCCCTGCTCCAGCAGGGTCACCCAGAGCAGGGGGCCCAGCAGCGCAGGGTCCAGGCGCCTTGGGAATCTCTCCGGACAAGGAGACTCCCCAAGCTCTCTGGGCAGCCTGGGCCAGGCTCCAACCCCCTCCCACCAAACAAGTTGCTCCTCCCGCTCCCAGGGAACCTCCTGGCTTCCAGTCGGTGCCCGGTGCCCCTCGTCCTGGCGCTGGGCACCCCTGAGCAGAGTCTGGCCCCGGCCTCTTGCCCCCCGGGGGCCCTTGAGCTCTTGCTCAGCCTTGCTCAGCTCCCCTCTGGGGCTGCTCTGCTCCAGCTGAACAGCCCCAGGGCTCTCAGCCTTTCCTGCCCACGCAGATGCTCCAGGCCCCTCAGCACCTTCCCAGCCTCCCCGGACTCTCTCCAGTAGTTCCTTGTGTCTCTGGAACTGGGGAGCCCAGCACTTTACCCGTTACTCCAGAGGTGGCCTCATTGGGGCAGAGTAGAGGTGGAGGAGAACCTCCCTTGACCTTCTGCCCACACCCTTTGTCATATACCCCAGGAGCCCATTGACCTTCTTGGCCACGAGGGCCCATTGCTGGCTCGTGATCAACTCAAGGTGAACTTGTTCCAACTTTCTTGCTTAAATCAGGACGATCGTACAGTCAGGGCAGATAAATCAGGTTTCTGCTGGACACAAATACAGGAACCCCTGCTCTGGGTACGTACGTATGGAAAATAAGGGCAGTATCCCGGTATTGTCAGTGTCCCTTTCCACATCCATTCTTCCATTCCTCCCAGTTCTCCACGCCCACATCCAGCCCCAGCTCTCTCCCCTCGGAGCAGTTACTCCCTTCCACGTAAACGAGAACAAAACATGACAAGTTATCCCCGAACGGGGCCGAATTCCCTCCGCTTGCAGCGTGCGATCCTGCAAAAGCCTCCTGCGTCTGAAGAGAACGAGCAGAGGGACCCAAACCACTCAGATTTACAGGAACAGCTTGAAATGTTAAGCTCTCCAACACAGGAACTGTCTCTTTGTTTGGGTTATATCGAGCTGAGCACGTAGGGGGAGTATATGTTGCTCTCATTTCCCAGTTGTGGAAAAGAAATCGTTTGTTTTTCTGTGATAAGGGCACTGCTTCAGCTTTCGCTTTTGCTTCAGCACTTGTATCAGACAACCATGTTTGAAGAGAGTCTCTTATTCTGCAACCAGTTCTTGGGCCCTGAGCTTTCAAATAGCTTCCAAGAGTTAGAATTTGGAGTTCAGCATTTCGTTACGGACCTCTGCTTGTCAGTCTTCAGCGCTGCATCTCTTTGGGTTTAGCTCGGTGGTTCGAGTCTATAAATAATGCAGTGTCAACACTGAAATAAGCAGGATTTTTTTTTTTTAAGGTGTTATCATAAAATGGTTTGGGTGGGAAGGGACCTTGCAAGGTCACCTGGTGCAATCCCCCTGCAGGGCGCAGGGCCATCTGCAACTCGAGCAGGTTGCTCAGAGCCCCAGCCAACCTCCCCTGCAATGGGGCCAGGGATGGGGCAGCCACCACCTCTCGGGGCAACCTGGGCCAGGCTCTCACCACCCTCAAAGTGAAGAACTTCTTCCTTTTCTCCAGTCTCAATCTCCCTCTTTTAGTTTCAAACCATCCCCCCTTGTCCTGTCCCAACAGGCCCTGCTCCAAAGTCCGTCCCCATCTTTCTGACAGGCCCCTGGAAGCCCTGAAAAGTCCCCAGAAGGTCTCCCTGGAGCCTTCTCTCCTGCAGGCTGCACAAGCCCAACTGTCCCAGCCTGGCCTCCCAGCAGAGGGTTCCAGGACAAGGACCTTGCATGAGGTGGGACATGCCTCATTCACTCGCTCTCTTCCTACCCCCCCAGCAGCTCAAAGACCAAATTAGTGCCCCGATGTAGGAGGTTCCCCAAGACCAACTGCACTGGGCTGACCTGTCCTTTGTCTACTGCACCCTGGAGCGTGGAACATCTGGCTGAGTTTGATGGCAGAAGTGCCGTTGGCTTGATGACGTGGGATATTTCCATTTCATTCAGCAGATTGTGAAGCTTTGCCGTTCGGTGTTTTTGGTTTAGAGAGTTTATTTTTGGCTGAAAGTACAGAACTTGTAACTCAGTGCCTGTATATTTACAGACTGGCAGATAAAAAAAGGGGCTGTTTCAGGGAACTCTGTTTTTATTGGCAGGAAAAGTGTTTGGATTGCGGCAGAGTAACACCTTAAGGGAGTTGTAGTCAAACATGTCCCCGAATCTTGAATTTTAGAGAGGGGAGTAGAACAAGCTGTTTAATTTCCCTTTTTAAAATTAGACATTCAATGTCCAATAAAATCAGTAACTGCGGCTGCTGCCGCGTGAATGCAAATGGATTTACCAGCTGGAGGACGTAGCTGTGTGTGGTAAACCAAGGCAGAGAGAAATTCCAATGATTTCTGTTGTCTCATGAGGTTTGGACAACCATCAGGGAGTTGTGGAGAGCCAGAAGGTCTCCCCTGAGCCTCCTTTGCTCCAGGCTGCACAAGCCCAGCTCCCTCAGCCGCTCCTCCCCACACTCCTGCTCCACACCCTTCCCCAGCTCCGCTGCCCTTCTCTGGCCACACTCCAGCCCCTCCAGCTCCTTCTGGGAGGCAATTCCCAAAAGTGCCCCCAGGATTCCAGGGGCAGCCTCCCCAGTGCCCAGAGCAGGGGGACGATCCCTGCCCTGGCCCTGCTGCCCCCCCAGTGCTGCCCCAGCCAGGATGCTGGGGGCTTCTTGGCCCCCTGGGCACTCTCGGCCTCATCTCCGGCCGCCTGGCCACCAACCCCCCCAGGGCCTTTCCCGCCGGGCCCTTTCCGGCCGCTCTGCCCCAGCCTGGAGCGGTGCCGGGGGTTGGGGTGACCCAAGGGCAGGACCCGGCCCTTGCCCTTGTTGACCCTCATTCCCTTGGCCTCGGCCCATCGCTCCAGCCTGGCCAGAGCCCTCTGCAGAGCCTCCCGACCCTCCAGCAGCTCAACACTCCCACCCAACTCGGTGTCATCTCCAAACGTACTGAAGGTGCCTCGATCCCCGTGTCTAGACCATTGATTAAGAGATTAAAGAGAATATTGTCTTTGAGGGGAAGCTGAGAAGACGGTGCTTATGCACAGGGGTTTCAGGAAGTCAAAGGCAGCTGCTTTGTCACCTGGTGCCTCCTCCAGAGCAGTAGGAGTTACAACCCAGACGCTGTAGGAGAAGGAGCTGCTGGATTAAGGAATGATGGGGCCGCTCGACGTAAGGGGATGGTGTTTTAACGCAGGGCTCTGCCAGAAGGTGAGGGTATGAAGTTTGCAACCTAAGGGTTTGCTGCAGAGCTCAGTGAAGACTTCCAGGGGCTGCAGGACGGGTCCTTAAATAGCTGCTCCTGCAAATCAGAGTTCATAGGCAGCTGGGGCAACCTGCTGCTGGCTTGGTAGAAGATGAGATCAGGAGATACGTGGCGGCTCAGGTTCTCCAGCACCTGCTCCCCACATTAGTAGCTGTAATTTATTTTTATTATTTTTAAAAAGGGATTCAAAATGGTTTGGTTTGGTTCTCTGATCTTCATCTCCCTGCTTCTCTCTCCTCACTAAACCCACTGACACGGGTCCTAGAAACCCTAGAGCTAGAAACCACTGGTAGAGGGTTGACTCGGTGGTGAGACCACTGCAAAACCAGCAGCTACGCAATTTTATTTCATTTTTTGTTTAAAGCATATTCTGGGAACGGATGGGGAACCATTTCTAGTATTGACCAAAGAGCTATTTCTTTCTCTGCAGAGCGTGCACATCCCCTTCTAAAACTACCTTCCCAGAGCACCACGTCACGTCCCAGCAGTGTCCGACTGCCCCGCTCCCTCCACCTGCTCCCTCAGGAGCTTGTCTGATTGAATAGGCTGCTCGTTTGGCAGCTGTCAAGAAGAATTACGATTTTTTAATTTTTTTTAACAGAGCTGCGATGGGGGCGAGGAGACGTGCTGCCCGGTGTGGTTACACCAACTGCTCGTGTTTCTCTTTGCATCCCCAACTCAAGGGAGACCCGGTGAAGAGCTTGAAGGAGACCCATCAGGTCTTTTGTGGTCTCTTCCAGCGTAACTTCACCAGCTTTGGGTTCCCTGCCATTTACTGGCTGTTCTGTCCATCACCAGCTGCGTCGGAGTCACAAACCTTCTCCTGATGGTCTGTGTGGTTGGAGCTCAAGCTCCTTGGTACAGAGTCGGCCCCGGCGCTCAGCCCCTGGGCTGCTCAGAGCTGCAGACCCGGTGGAAGCTTCACACTAAATCTTGCTCCTCGGACATACCCTTTTGATAACCCTTACGAAATATTTCAAGCTTCTGAGATATTTTCTTCTGCCTCCTGTAAGGCGAAGAGAGAGGGACCCTTGTAGCTGAGGCTGAACTTAATTTTCCTGCGGGGGGAGGAGGAGGAGGAGGCCACGGCTTCTGCATTTTTATCATTTGTGCTTTTCCTCGTTCATACTTCAGAGCAAGTAGAATCATGAAGGTGTAAATCAGTGTCCATCCCAGAGGCATAAAGGCTCCATAGAGAAAAATCCCCCACGCTGGGGGTTGTTCCAGAGAAGAGATCGACTCTGGAGACCCCAAGGAACTTGAGGCTGGTTCCTCTTATCCTGTCACTTGTCCCTTGGGAGCAGAGCCTGACCCCACCCTGGCTCCAAGATCCTGAGTTTCAGGGAGTTGTGGAGAGCCAGAAGGTCTCCCCTTAGCCTCCTTTGCTCCAGGCTGCACAAGCCCAGCTCCCTCAGCCGCTCCTCCCCACACTCCTGCTCCACACCCTTCCCCAGCTCCGCTGCCCTTCTCTGGCCACACTCCAGCCCCTCCAGCTCCTTCTGGGAGGGAATTCCCAAACCTGAGCCCAGGATTTTAGGAGCAGCCTCCCCAGGGCCCAGTGCAGGGTGGACAATCCTTATTATTCCCTTGCACTAGTCCCGTACTTTGGGGCTTCCATTAATCCACTGTGGGGACTATGAAGGACCATGTTCCTCTCCTCCTCTTATCATAGAATCATTCAGGTTGGAAAAAAACCTTGGGATCATGGAGTCCAACCCTTAACCCTACTCTACAAAGCTCACCCCTAAACCAGATCCCCCAACACCACATCTAAGGGACCTTTAAACACATCCAGGGACAGGGACTCCACCACCTCCCTGGGCAGCCTGTTCCAATGGCTGACTCCTCTTTCTGGGAACATTTTTTTCCTGATGTCCAATCTAAACCTCCCCTGTTGCAGTTTGAAGCCGTTCCCTCTTGTTCTCTCACTAATGACCTGTGAGAAGAGACCAGCACCAACCTCTCTACCATGTCCTTTCAGTACAACAGGCATGATGCTCCAGGGCTTGCTTCCTACCTCTCTGAAGAGGTGGCCAAGCCACAAACTCGTGAGCTGTTTCCACCTATGTGATTTTTACCAGCCAGGATCTTTCAGGTGGCCCAAAGCAGAGGTAGCCCCTCACCTTGGCATGACCACAAGCATCTTCCCAGCAGCGACCGTGTCACCTGCCTCTCCCCCGGCTGGTCCCCAGCACCTCCAACGTGTGATACGGAGCCACGATGCTCCTGCGTTGCCTTCTCCCTCTCAGGCTGGAAAAGGGTTAAATACACCGTCCTAGTGGTTTGTGCTGAGGTCCTTTGGTCAATGCAGGGCCAGTGGATCCATCTTCCAGCTGCTCAGGGCGAGCGGGGAGGGCGCAGTGGGCAAGCCAGCTGGTTATCACCAAACAGAAATGGAAAAACAATAATAGTAAAAAATTCCAGCAAACTTTGAAGAGCTTTCAAAGGAGGGAGGGTGCCTAAGGGAGGAGAAGCAGAGACCTGTGAGCCTGGAGGGAAAAAAAAAAAAAAAAAAAGTTCTACGTCTTCTGATCTCGTCTCCTCCCAAATTTCTCCTGTCTATAAATCCTGTCTTCTTGCCCTCGTGGGCTGCAGCTGCTGCTTGATGGTTGTTGTAATGAAAGACACGGAAAAGAAATGACCTTTGTGGCTCCAAGTGATTTAGGGAGACATCTTTATCCCTCACCTGCCTCACTCGTTGAATTCAGTGGCGGGAGCAAGATATTTTTTTTTTTTTACCCCTTGGAAGTGCCGAGGATTCCACCGTGTTCCCCAAAGGAGTTCAAGGCTTTCCCTCCGGTTTTAATAAACAAAAAAAAATTAATAAAATTCCTTGTGCCTCCCTGACCCACTGTGCTGGGCCAGGCTGAGGTGTCGAGGAACCTCTGGCGGTGTTAATAACCACCAGTCCAGGTTTAATGAAAGGAGAAAGGTTTTTTGAGCAGAAATCTCCGAGCTGATGAAAGCGGAGCCCGGCCCAGCCGAGGATTTATCAAACCAACGGCTGCCAGGGTCTGGGAGAAGATAATTTGTGAAATTAGGAACAGAAACTACTCGGTATCGGCTGGAGAATGAAGTGTGCTCGTTAAAGCTCTGAGATGGGGCAGGTCGGACGGCGTGTGAAACGACGGCCAGGATTTTAACGCCGCGTCGCTGATTTTGTAGTGACCGAGACGTCACCGGGGGCTGGAAAGAGCACGGTAATCATTTCATGTCTTGTTATTTTTTTAAAACCAGGTGCCAGTGGGAAGCTGGACCACTCAGCGCTGAGCTCCTGGTTAAGTGCTGAGGTCGGGAGGCTTCGTGTCTTATTTCAACCCCTCCCAGGATAAAATCCACGGCACGCGAAGCGACGCTCGGTGCTGCGCGGATGGGATTGCCGGAAACAGGGAGCCCGAAACAACTCCTGAGTCTTGACTGGGAGCCTCAAATCCTGGTGGTTTCCTCGGTACCAACTCCTTCAGGCACAAACTGCTGTCCTGAGCTGGGTCACTGGTTGGGTTCATCGTGTGGGGGACCACAAGCTGCCCAGCTCCAGAGGGATGAGAGGCCATCCAGAGGGACCTGGACAAGCTGGCGAGCTTGAGAACTGGTCTTGTGTGAACGTCAGGAGGTTCAAGCAGGGCAAGTGAAACGTCCTGTGCCTGGGTCGGGGCAACTCCTGGTATCAGCCCAGGCTGGGGGTGAGGAGCTGGAGCTGAGCCGGTGCCGGGCGCTCGCAGCCCAGCAGCCCCCGGCCCCCTGGGCTCATCCCCAGCAGCGTGGGCAGCAGGGCCTGGTGGGACAGGACAAGGGGGGATGGGTTGAAACTAAAAGAGGGAGATTTAGACTGGAGAGAAGGGAGAAGTTGTTGGTGCTGAGGGTGGTGAGAGCCTGGCCCAGGTTGCCCCGAGAGGTGGTGGCTGCCCCATCCCTGTCCCCATTGCAGGGGAGGTTGGCTGGGGCTCTGAGCAACCTGCTCGAGTTGCAGATGGCCCTGCTCCCTGCAGGGGGGTTGCACCAGATGACCTTGAAAGGTCCCTCCCAAGCCAAGCCATTCTATGAACTCACTCATCTGGGTGCAATTAGAGACCATCTGCCGTAAATTAATGGATAAAATTATCGGAATCGCAATTAAAAAAGAGCCAACCCCCCCCACGCCGTCCTTCTCTCCTCTTGCCTTCCCACACCTCCTGCACCCTCCCAGCTGCTGAGTCTTTCCTACCTTCTCTCATATGAAAAGCAGGAGAAATTGTGAGTTGTTTTGAGCGCCCCATTAATCTCCCGGTCACCAGCAGCCGACGGCCAGCGGCGAAGCCTGAAAGGAGAAACGAGGAGCCCAACACACATTGAAGAAGATACATATTTATTTTGGGTTGGTTTTTTTAAAAAAAAACCCCAAACACAACAAAAATAACCACCCTAATCCCAACCAGCCAACTCAGAAGCTCTGCAAATCCCGCTCCTTGACTGTATATTTTGGCTCACCCCTTTTCCCAGCCTCTGCTAAAAAATACGCAGTTATTTCTGCGGGAACCATTAAAACCAACCAGCTCATCAGCCCCAGTTTGAGGGGGAGCCCTGGATTTAGATACCAGTTTGGGTTACTGGGGTCCTTCTAGACAGAGCTCTCCTCCGTCTCCCAGCTCCCCTGCGGCAGGAAGGGAATCGCCGCCGCTTCCGCGACGCTGTAACAACCATAAATAGTCAGAAATACCGTGAAGTTAAAAAAAATACCCCCGACCACAACAACGAACCCATCGTTGACACCCGGTCGGAGTGAAGACCAAGTCAAGCAGATGGTTAAAAAAAAAAAAACAACCCCCAAGGAGAACCCCAAACCCACCAGCGTCCCACGGGGAACTGGAGAGGACGAGTGACCGACCGAGGAGTCCCACGTACAACGTGACGCTCGCTCTGCTAAATCCCCAGCCCAGGTTGTAGCAACCACCGCCACGGCCGCCTGACAACGGCCACGGACCCTGCTGCCCAACCGTGGACGTGGTTCCTGGGGCTACACCCGTGGGGTTCAAGCTTCCGTGAATTATTCAGTGTCCCTGAGGCTTTCCCGACGAATTTGTGTCGCCTTCTCCTTCCTCCCTCTCCCGGCTGAAGGTCCACGTAGAGAGCTTTGAAGATGAAGATGAGGGATGAAGGTTTTGCTTCTCTCTGGGGCCTTCCTGCAGCAGCTGATCCGCACTCATGTGTTGTTGGGAAACAGTCTCCCCGTCTACAAAACCCCTGGAATCATCCCAAGTCTGCCACTCAAAGAGGTTTCTTTAGGAGCAGGGAAAAATCAAACTGAGAAGAGTTAAAACTCTTGAGGACCTCAGGAAGGATCTCAGGTGCCATCAGCATCGCCCTGGCTCCGGTCGGGGTGGAATTAACTCTTCCCAGAGCAGCCCGTAAGGTGCTGGGCTTTGGATTTGTGGCCAAACCAGCGTTGACAACACACCAGCGGTCCCTTTATTCCCACTCTGCCTCCCCACCAATGATCATGCCGTGGGTGAGCAAGAAGCTGGGAAGGAGAACATCCAAACTGGTTGATGCAGATAAAAATCAGCAATAAAAATGGCAGGGAGGGGGGTTTTTTGGGAAGGTGGCCACTGGTTGAGGACTGGTTGGGTGGTTGCCTTTGTACCTCTTGGGTTTTTCTTCCCCTTCTTCTTTCCTTTGCTATGAAACCGTTTTTATCTCTCCTCACACGTTTTGTTGGGGCTGCTCTTCCAAGAATGTTGTTGTTGCTCCCAGGAGGGCTGCGGCTGGTGCTCCTCACCTTGCCGGGAGCCACGCGTGGCCCGCACGGATGGGGACACGCACCCACAGCCCCTGAAGGCTGAGTGAGGGGTGACACTAAGGGACACCGGTCCTGTGACAGGTGGGTGCTGCTACAATGCACAGAAATGCCACGAGTGAAGGTGATGCCCAAGGGTGGGAAAAGGGAAGAGGAGAAGAGGAAAGAGGAGGAAGGAGAAGAGGANAAGAAAGAGGAGAAGGAGGAAAGAAAGAGGAGAAGGAGGAAAGAAAGAGGAGAAGGAGGAAGAAAGAGGAGAAGGAGGAAAGAGAACTGGGTGAAGGGGCAGTAAAATCATCCCCGTCACCAGCAGCTACTGGCCCTTCTGAAGTTTCTTGGCGTCGTTTGAACCCTGAGGTTGGGCTGGACCCGGGAGGGCCCAGAGGCCCAAGGAGCTCAGCACCGTTGGATGCAGCTGAACTGCCGGTAAGGAACTCCTCTGAGCGCACCTGGGACGAGGGACAAACTAGGAAGCGACTGAAAAGTGACGTGTGCCGAAGCCCTACCCAAAGCAGGAGGGACCTCTCCGGCTGCTGAAGTATCGGGGCACCATCCGCGGACTCGGCGAAGCCTCCGCCGCACTTCACCGCCTCCCTGAGCAGGTGACCCGGTGGCAGGTTCTGACCCCTGTTTTGGTTTCCTCAGGCTCCCGACGAGGCCCGGCTGCTAGCGATGGGGGCTCGGCGGCTCGGGAATCGGTCGCCCGAGCCGTTCCTCGGCGGAGGATCTACCGAGAGGCTGTAGCTACAGGTGTATCCAACCTACAAGGGGTAGGATCAGGCAGCAAGGACTCAGGTTAACACCCGACACTTGGCATTTCCAGCGTAAGCAACAACCCGCAGCCCAAACCGCAGCTCCCCGGGGCTCAGCCACTCGGGCAGCGCCGAAGAGGCTCAGGGTCCAACTCACGGAAGCCAGGAGGAGTGGACAACAGGTCAGGCTCCTAACAGACAACGGGGTCACCTTTTACATGACTTAAAAAGGGTTCTTCAAGCAAAAAAAAAAAAAAAAAGAATAAAATAAAACACAGAGGGAAAGGTTGGAAGGAAAAAGGGGTTGCATAAAAAAAATACGCAACCCTAAAAAAAAAGAACAGTATCGTTTCTTCACGAACCGTCTGAGGTGGGTTCCCAGCGGAGGCTCCACATTTCTCAGGAGCTTGGCACGGCCAACGCCTCTCCCCTGTTATAAAAACAACCCCCCTCTGGGGGATTCCCTGCTGCTCTGCTCTAGAAAACAAGAAAAGAAGTCCCTGTGGAGAGTCCCTCGGCCCGTTACTCCTCCTTCGGCCTCTTCCTCCAGCGGGCCAGGAAGGGCCCGAGGTTGTTCCACACCTCAGTGTACATCAGAGTCCCCACGAAGACGAAGGCGGTGCCCAGCCAGTGCCAGGCCGTGAAGGGGTTGCGGAAGTAGAGGATGGAGAAGATGAGGCTGACGAACTTGCGCAGCGTCACCACCAGCGTGACGGTGAGGGAGGTGCACTCCGTGGTCAGGATGAAGACGCCTCGGATGCAGACGTATCTGGGGTGGGTGGAGGTTAAGGGGACAATCGAGGGGGAAGAGGGAGGGCACGGGGACAGGCCTTTGGGAATGCAAAGCACTGGGCAGTGGAGAGAGGGTACAGACTCCTACAATTGGTTTGGTTGGAAAAGACTTTGAAGATCATCAAGTCCAACCGTTGCCCCACCCCTGGCAGGGCCCCCCTGAGCCCTGTCCCTCAGCACCACATCTCCACGCCTTGGAACCCCCTCCAGGGAGCAGGGGGACTCCAGCCCTGCCCTGGGCAGCCTGGCACACGCCTGGACAACCCCAAAGGGGATGCAAGAAATTCTTCCTCAGCTCCAACCTCAACCTCCCCTGGGGCAACTCCAGGCCGCTTCCTCTTGTCCTGTCACTTGTTCCTTGGGAGCAGAGCCCGACCCCCCTGGCTCCAAGCTCCTGAATGTCAGGGAGTTGTGGAGAGCCAGAAGGTCTCCCCTGAGCCTCCTTTGCTCCAGGCTGCACAAGCCCAGCTCCCTCAGCCGCTCCTCCCCACACTCCTGCTCCACACCCTTCCCCAGCTCCGCTGCCCTTCTCTGGCCACGCTCCAGCCCCTCCAGCTCCTGCTGGGAGGCAATTCCAAAAAGTGAGCCCAGGATTCCAGGGGCGGCCTCCCCAGTGCCCAGAGCAGGGGGACGATCCCTGCCCTGGCCCTGCTGCCCCCCCAGTGCTGCCCCAGCCAGGATGCTGGGGGCTTCTTGGCCCCCTGGGCACTCTCGGGTTCATCTCCAGCCGGATTTTGGAACAACACCCCCAAGGCCTTTCCCGCCGGGCCCTTTCCAGCGACTTTGCCCCAGCCTGGAGCGGTGCCGGGGGTTGGGGTGACCCAAGGGTAGGACCTGGACCTTGCCCTTGTTGACCCTCATCCCCTTGGCCTCGGACCATCGCTCCAGTCTGGCCTCTGAAGAATCCAAAAGGCAGAGAAGGCTCCAAAGACATGGCACTCCCACTCTATTTCTCCTCTCCCACCTTGTTGTCACCTCCACAGCGTGTCTCAAGCTGAGCACTGAAAGGATACTGTGTGATGACGTTCATGAAGAGGTAGAACCACATGATTGGCAGGGTCAGCCCGATCACTGGGACCTGGAAGGGTTCTGTGGGGAAAAAGGATGGAGCGAGGTCATTGCCTTGCTAATGCTTAATGAAGATGCAAGGAGATGTCTCTCTCCTGTCCTGGACTGACCACAATCTGGGACACAGAGCTCCTTAAAGGACTAATGTCTCAAACCTTGAGTGGTGAGGAGATAACATTGTGACCTGGGTGGAGAATGAGAAAGAGCTGCCTGGAGGGGGAAGGTGTGAAATGTGACAGCGACCCTTGTCCCACCTGGCCCAACGCGAGGTCTGCTCCTTGCAGACAAGGAAGTTAACTACAGGAAGAGAGAAGTTCTGCGAAGGTGGGATGGTGTCTTTTCCTGAGTTAATTTCTTCATTACATGGCCATGGCCACTCCACCCATGTCCCAAGTGTAAAAGGAGGACAGTGGTGGACTGATCCCTGGGCATCCAGCAGGAAGGAACCCAAGATCTGGGCTGGTTTCGCATGACGTCCCTGGATTTGCACCCACCGCTCAAGAACTCAAGATCTGCACCAATCCTGCAAGACATCACTGGAACCAAGGGTGGTGACATCTCACTCTCTTCTCTCTTTCTGCTTTTCCTTCTGCTCTTATGATTTTTTTTTTTTATCTTTAACCTGTTAAGACACCAAAGTTTTTCCAAACTACACAGAACGCTTCTGGTTTCCAATAAAATCAACCAATTGCTCAGCCCTTTGGTGTCGTTTCACCTTCATTTACTCCAAGGGAACTTTTGAATCTCCCACGACCCTCCAGGCTCCTCAGGGTAGCTTGGCCATTGGGTTGTGGCAGATGGCAAAGCTCATGTAGCACCAGCAACCCAAAAGCCAACAGGTCCTTGTCAACCTGTGCCTGAAGATTTGGTCCCATTACCCTCATTTTGGAGCTACAATGGTTCTTTCCCCAGAAGTCACCTCGTGATTGACTAGAGATTGGTGGTGCACACCAGAAACAGTTTGAAAATATATCCATGAACAGGTCAAAGTGATCCACACACACAAGCCATTCCCTGCCCAGAGCGGTTAGAGAACCAGTAGAACAATTCAAGACAGCCTGGGTGGGTTTTCTTGGGTTTCGACTTTCTATCAAACCTGAAAATTCAATCCCAAGAGGACGGTTTGATGTGCACAACCGATGGCTGAACGTTTCCTACAGCGTTTTCCAGAGGATGGAAAGATAGGAGAGCAAGGATCTGCCTCTGCAACACTCACCGGACTGGCTGAAGAGGAGCGCGTGGTGGTAGATGTTTGGGGCAAGGAGGAGAAAGCCAGGGAGTGGTAACGCGTGCTGGAGGGAAAAGGAAAGACGAGATCTTAACAATGGTGGGAAGCCAGCTTCTCATCCTGGGAAAGCAGGCTCAGGCACCTGGAGGAGAGCACACTCTTCCCTGCTCCAGCCTCGAAGCGTCTGATGCTTTGGATTTGTGCCAAGGAAGGGACTCTCAGAATCAGACAGCTCTTCTGGTTAGGAGAAACCTTGAAGATCATCGAGTCCAAGTGTTGCCTCATCCCTGGCAGGGCACCACTGACTCCTGTCTCCCAGCACCACATCTCCACGCCTTGGAAACCCCTCCAGGGAGCAGGGGGACTCCAGCCCTGCCCTGGGCAGCCTGGCACACGCCTGGACAACCCCAAAGGGCCTTGCAGAAATTGTCCCTCAGCTCCAACCTCAACCTCCCCTGGGGCAACTCCAGGCCGCTTCCTCTTGTCCTGCTGCTTGTTCCTTGGAAACAGAGACTGACAACCCCTGGCTCCAAGCTCCTGAATGTCAGGGAGTTGTGGAGAGCCAGAAGGTCTCCTCTGAGCCTCCTTTGCTCCAGGCTGCACAAGCCCAGCTCCCTCAGCCGCTCCTCCCCCCACTCCTGCTCCACACCCTTCCCCAGCCCCGCTGCCCTTCTCTGGCCACGCTCCAGCCCCTCCAGCTCCTTCTGGGAGGGCAGGCCCCAAAATTGACGTCCAGGATTCCAGGGGCGGCCTCCCCAGTGCCCAGATCAGGGGGACGATCCCTGCCCTGGCCCTGCTGCCCCCCCTCAGTGCTGATCCAAGCCAGCAGTCCTATCTCCTCAGTAAAATACAACAAAAAAAGACAGGAGGCTTACATTGTAAAAAAGAGCCTCTTTGGAGTGCTTCCCAAACTGCTTGTACAGGGTCTCCTGGAAAATCCCCATCCTGGCGGACATGAGGAGGGCGAAGGTGAGCGCAGCAATACCTGGAAGAGAAGCACGGCCTCGTGAGGCTGCTCAAGCACGGAGGAGCTCAAGTCAAACCAGCCTGAAGACTCAGAATTTGGGAGTCTAGAAAAACCGACTCAATTTTAAAGACTTTAAAGATTTTAAAGATCTTTAAAGACTTTAAAGATTTTAAAGACTTCTCCATGAAATACTGTGCTGAGGGAACACCTGAACCACCTACAGCCCTTCCTCTCTGCAGCATATCTGACAGCATCAGGGATATCAGGTGGGGCTGTTTCTGCAAAGAGACATCAGGAAGGTATCTGTAAACGTCCAGGACTAGAGTCTCCTTCTGTCTCAAAGCCACCACCACCCTGCAGACACCCCTTAGCTGCCCTCTTTAATTTTTTGGCCGAATGAAGAGTTATCTCCTTGCACAAAGCGCCACAAACCCCCCCAGTTCTTTGCAAATCAACACCCACCAGATGCTCAGCACAGGGACACCCACCACAGTCGGCTCTGCACAACCCACAGGGCCAAGGACATGAAGAGAGCCAAGTCTTCCCAGTATCCCAGCAAGGCTTGCTGGAGGTGGGGCACTCACGTACCTAGAAGCCACCACAAGAACACCTGGAGACCATCTTCTTCATTTAAGCTGGAATCAGAGGCCTGGTGGAGAGAGACACAGCAGGGTCACCATGAGGTACCACATTCCCACAGCTCCTTTGGACCTGCCTCCAACTCCCTCTTGGTTTGTGTGTCGCATTCCGGACAAGCTCAGAAAGCAAAGACCACCCGAGGTCTCACATCTCCAGAGCTGCTGAACAGAGGTGGTGGCATCTACAGCACTTTTTCCTTTCCACTCGGCTCCGGGGAATGTACTGAATTTCAGCAAAAGTCTGATCAAGAAAGTAACTTTTCTGAAAGAAATACCCTGGTTTGGAGAGAGCTTGAACTCTCCATCCTCAAAAATAATCAGGAAGCTCTCAAAGACCTCCCAGGAGCCACGTCCTCCGTTCTCATCTCAGAGAAAGAACAAGGGCTCTGAACAAGCCCCAGCCGGGTGCTAAACCCAGGGTTTGTGGTCAAGCCTTTGAGGAAACCAGCCCTGTAGATGCCATTAACTGAAGTTTTGGCTCAGCTCTCACTGTAGTTTAGGGGAAATTCGATTATTCACCTTTGCCACAGCTGCCCGTACCCCACCAGAGCCCCAGGCCTGCTGGGAGTTAATCTGGATTTATACAGAGCAAGTTGCACAGCACAGACCTTCCTCAGACATCCTGAGAGTATAAAAAGCTAGGAAAACATTCAGGACTTGAAGGTTTGACAGCCCAGTTCCGTTTCCAGTCTCTCAGAGCTGAATTAAGTGCAACCAATTTTCATTTTCTGCCATTTTTCTGTCTTGGGTTTGACAAGATCAGGCTGTGGGTGCTGATCCAAGAAAAGCTCAAAGTGGTGCTCCAGGTGGATTTTTTGTTCACTCCCTCCTGTCCTCCAAAAGCGTGCACTTGATTTTCAGGGTCACAAAGTCACGCTGGATGAAAAAATCCAGCCTGAAAGTCTCTTCTGGGAGAAAAAGAGGAAAGATTTAAGATGGCTGAGTTTTGTCTAAGACTTAACTGCAGCACATCACAGGAAGGGTGGGAGAAAACCCAGTTTCTAATTGTTACTTCTGTGGCAAAAAAAAATATAATGGTTTATTCCCAGCAAAAGAAAAGCGGCTTGAACAGGTCTAAGTAAGTCAAACCACACGTACATGTGTTCAACCCCTCCCTCCAAACCCCAGGAGAAGGAGAACAAGAGCTTTGAGGGAGCCCAACCAGAGCTGGGAGACATCTTCTCTTTCCATCGACCGTCGGGCAAAGGGAATTCCTGATGAAGGTGCTGCCAGCAGCTCCTCCTGGCAGGGAGGTTCCCAGCTCTGACCTCAGGCCCTTTCCCATCCTTACCACTTGTTTTGCAGACATGAAAGTGCAGGTGAAGATCCCCAAGGACACCAGGGCTATGGAGGTGTATTTAGAGACGCTGTATCTGTCGGGGGGGAGAAGAGAGAGGTCAGTGACCCGGCCCAGCCACGTGTCGGTCATCTACTGCTCCCTTGCATTGCTGTTTGGTCCACTACACCAGTCTGAACCTGTGCTAATGGGAACAAAACCAGTACCCAATGCTGGACTTTGCTGGGAGGGAAGGCCAGCTTATTCCAGCTGCAATAAAAATGAAGCATTTGGACCAAGATCTCTTTGCCCGTGGCAATGGATCCCTCTCCGATCGAAGCCGGCGCGGATCTCTGCATAAGGATGGAGTGGGAGGGGATGTGCCCATGTTGGTCCCACAGCCAGACCTCGAGCAGCTGGGAGGACCCTCCTGTCCTGGTGTCTTTGCCCACTGTGGTGGGTTGACCCACAACCAGCAGCCGAGCACCCACACAGCCGCCTGCTCACTGCCTCAACCTTGTGGGATGAGGGAAGAGAANCTGCTGCCCACGCTGCTGGGGATGAGCCCAGGGGGCCGGGGGCTGCTGGGCTGTGAGCGCCCGGCACCGGCTCAGCTCCAGCTCCTCACTCCCAGCACCCCCAGGTCGTTCTCTACAGGGAGGAAAAAAAGAGAAAAAAAAGGGAAAGCTTTGACGCTGTGTAAGCACCATTCAGCAACAGCCAAAACATCAGAGTGTTATCGACACGAGTTTAGCCACAAATCCCAGACACACACCATATGGGCTGTTAGGAGGAAAGTTAACTCCATCCCAGTCAGCCCCAGTACACTCAGCCATCTGGAGCAGTACCGGCCTCACACAAGAGGAAAGGAAAGAACTAACAAACACCCAGAGGGCTGCAGTCATGGGTAAAAGCTCTTTCCAGTTTGTGGTTGCCTTCAAAGAAGGAGTGAAGGGTGGTGGAAATGCAGAAGAGGGAATTATTTCAGCCTCTAGTCCAGGCAAAAATCAGTGTCCCGGTTTCCCCACCAGTAAAACTGGAATGTTTAAGAGGAAAGGGGAGGGCACTGAACACCAGTCAGGGTTAAGTCGATGCAAAGCATTCTCTGATGAGGTAAGAGGCTTGTGAGTTACCTTTTCTTCAAAATGATGATACCAAGGGCCATGCTTGCTATGAGAGAGCCCTGCGGGACAAGAAAACAAAAGGAAAAGTCAGCATGACAAAAATCAGATAATTATAGAACGATAGAGGTTGGAAGGGACCTCTGGAGATCAGCGAGTCCAACCCCCCTGCCAGAGCAGGAGCACCCAGGGCAGGACACACAGCAACAGATCCAGGGGGGGTTGGAAAGTCTCCAGAGAAGGAGACTCCACCACCTCTCTGGGCAGCCTGGGCCAGGCTCCAGCACCCTCCCACCAAAGAAGTTTCTCCTCCTGTTGAGGTGGAACCTCCTGGGTTCCAGTTTGTGTCCTATCCCAAGGCACCAGTAAAATGTCTGGCCCATTCTACTTCCTAGACTGGGCCATTTGCCCCATAGAAACACCACAATCTGAAGACAATTGACACCAAAACACCAATGCAAACAGGGCAGGAGCGGGGAAGAGATGTCCCATGAGGAGAGAAAGGACGGTGTGGAGGTACTCACGGATCTGAAGATCATGTGCAGGGGCATAGCAATGTTTAAGTTCAGGGCATAGTTATTGACCACACTGACAGTGAAGAACATGGCCACCATGATGAAGTAGTACCTGAAACACATGAAAAAAACCCACAACCTCCCTGAGATGTTGACACACACCTCAGGAACAGATTTAGTGGCACAAAGAAAGGGCTGGAGCTGTGCAGGAGCCCACCCAGCTCCTGAGCCTGTGAGAAGGATTGATGAGGAGATAGATGGATCCCGTTTGGATGTAGCAGGGAAGTCCTCAGAATGGAAGCAAGTGACCTGCACTGGCTCAGCTGTTGCTTATCCCTGAAGCAAAGAGGACCTGAGGATAGTCCAGCTGGGATCTTTCAGCCTGGACTTTCTCCAGGCTCTTCTTTCCTAAGGATAGACAAGGCTCGATTTGAGATGATCCCATTTCTACCAGCAGGCATCACAACCCTGAGTGAAGGAGAAACCATCCAAACCCAGGTTGAACATCTCCATGGTTTTACATCCCAACAAAACGAAGTTCCTCACTGAGACGTGGCCACCAACGGCACTAATCTTGCCCTCAGCTTCCTGCCACGAGGATCTCTGGCCCAAACACTCAACGCAGCGCTCTGTTTTACCACGGGCCAGACAGTTTGCCAAGGAGCTCTCCCCAAAATCCTCCTCCCTTCAGGCACTGAGTGCCAGGGAGGAGAGGACTAACGTGCCAGGGACAAGATCAGCTTTGATGGAGAGATGGAAAAGTGAATTTGGCTGGGTTTCCAGTAAACCTATTCCTCTCACATCCATAGCACCAAGCCCTAGAGAAGAAACAAGCTCTTCAAACACCACAAATTCTTCACTGGGCAAAAACCACCGCCCCGATTCTTGGGCAGGAAAGTATCTGATGGCAATTTCCTATTAAGAATCTTCAATAAACGAGGAGTTCATATCTTATCAGGCCTGACAGGCTGCCGATGAGGTTTTGCAAGTGCTTTGGAACGGATGGGATTTAGACAGGAGAAATGGATAAGCTATTTTATTAAACACTTCTTGAGATGACAAATAGCCAGTCAATTTGTGCCCAGCCCAAGCCTCCAGATCATCTGTACCTTATTGGTATGGCTGGTTTCTTCCTCCCAAAGTTGGCTTCGAAGATAAAACCTTCCACGGCGATAAACAGGAACTGGGAGAACGTCACGATGTTCCCACATCCTGGAAACTGCCTGTAGGCACGGAGAAGAAAGACAAGCGTGAGAGCAACTTCATGGAGAACCACTGTGATGGGCTCAAATGGGTTTGGAATCTCTCCAGAGAAGATGACTCCACAGCCTCTCGGGGAAGCCCGGGCCAGGCTCCAACATCCTCATGGCAAAGAAGTTTCTCCTGATGTTGAGGTGGAACTTCTTCCCACACTGAAGCTGGACCTCCCTCTTTCTCAGGGGAAGGGGGGCTTGACAGGGCTCTCTCCATACCTACAAGCTGCTATGTTTGTTAGAGGCCAGGTGAGAGGATGAGTCCACCCAGGAGGAAGGCAGCAGAATTTCCTTCCTTCCACCACGTGAGGGAAGGACCGAGGTCAGGTCCATGTCTGCAGAGCAAGACGCAGCGGTTCTGCTTCTACCCCATGCCCTGGACACGTGAACATGAGCTCGGACCTGCTTTCCATTTACTCATCAAGCTTTAGTTCTTTGCCCTCCTCTGTTTGCAGGACACCAAGAAGTTGGCTGTAGGTTCAAGAAGGAACCTCCAACAATTCATCACGGGAGCCCAAAACACCATGTGACAGTCAGGCAAGGCAGGGAGCTTGCTAACGTGCCTTGCCCTGAAGTTTTCAAACTCCACAAAGGCATCAAAAGCCACCAAACAGCGTCTGACCTCAAAAGAGACCCTCTTAGCCGAGTGTCTTTGTCCTTCCAGAGAGACCCAGGCTCTGCAGTTCTCATGAAATGACATCACTGCCTTGGAGCAAATTAACCTTGTGGGTTTAGTCAGAGGGAAGAGGAAATACACTGGAGGGCACGACACAGCCTGTAAGAGCCTGATGTTGAAAGACCACTCCCTGCTCACCAGTTCCTACCAGAGGTGCCTCCTACGGACTCTGCCTCCTTCCTAAGAAGCTTAGGAGGAGCAGGAGAGGATATGGTGGGAGGCACAGGGTCAGCTGTGAGCTCAGAGCAGGTCGTGACACGTCAGGTAACCACAAAGCTCACTGCTCTTTCCAGAGAGAGACTGAAGAATTTGAGCAAGTACTTCCCATTCCTCTGGTGCAAGGGAGAAACAGAAGCCGAGAAGTTAACAGAGCTGGGTTTGGACACAGTTTTGCAGAACACAAGCTGAGAGGTGCACTGGGGAACAGGACTAACCAAGCTGTCTCCTGGCTGGCAGAACCAAAGGCCTCATCTCCTCCAAAATCTCCTCTGTTACCCCTGCCCAGACTCCTCCGAAGCAGCTCTGGTTACTGCAGAGCTGGCTGGTGGTTGCCACCAAACAGCAACTACTGAGGTCATCTTCTCCCTGCACCTTCCATAGGGCAGGCACAAGCCTGAGGCCCCCTCCTCTACCCACCTGCCAATTTTCATATTTTCAGAGCTAATTTGTCCATGAGACTTCAATCCTTGCTCTGCAATGAGGTGAAGAGATTCAAAAGTGGGAAGAGAGGGGGAAGAGAGAAGGGAAAAAAGAGAAAAGGAGAGAGGAGAGAAAAGGAGAGAGAAAAAGAAAGAAAGGGAGAAAAAAAGAGAAAAGGAGAAAAAAGAGAAGAGAAAAAAAAAGAAAAGAAGAGAGAAGGCAGTACTGGATCCAGAGGCCAGGCTCCAGGATTGTAAATTGTATCTCTGGAGCAAAACACAAACCAAGTGTAAACTTGGAATAAACCAGGAGGGTTTCCACGCGCTAGAATTTGTCTCCTCCCAGCTGACAGTTCGTTGCATCCAGTCCCTTGCTGTTGGGGTGACCTCACCTTATCAGCCAAGCGGTGACACAGGGCTAGGAGTTGACTGGTAATAAAAAGACAAACAAAAAAAAACAAACCAACACCCAACCTGGGCGGTATCAGCCCGTGGCATTGACTCACAACCCTGAAACACTGATAGACCCACACCAAGTGACGAGAAGTCTGGAACTATCAGCCAGTATCAGCTGTAGCCAACTGATAAAGAGTTCTCCAGGAGCACCACAGAAATACCGTGATGCCATTGTCACCCTGCCTCCTGCGATGGAATTGCCTGGGCTGACAGTGTCTACCAGCCCTGGCAGATGGGGGGATGGACTTGGGAGGTTGCACCTCAAATTTTGGGGTCAGTTTTGGGCCCCTCCCTCCC
>VWZK01017733.1:0-31181 GCA_013396935.1 Baryphthengus martii | reverse complement strand
TGGCTTATGGACAACCTGGGGCTGAGCTACCTACACATCCCCTCGTGGGTAATCTCTGCATAGATAAGGCCTCAAGGTGATCCAGGGCTGGAACACTTTTACACTCCTCTGTGAAATGCACTAGACATTGCCAAAACTTGTTTACGAACCGTGAGCCAAACCATCCATACAGGGTCTCCCCGGGTGCTTTCTGCCAGAGGATCCAGGTAGGGCCATTCCTGCTGGCTGCGGTATAGAGCACGTTTTTAATATCTTGTCCTGCCTGAACTGGCCCGAGGGCTTCTGCGTGTGCAGTCTCCTGTTTAATTTGTTCAAAGGCTTGTCACTGCTCAGGGCCCCATTTAAAACTGTTCTTTTTCCAGCTCACTTGGTAGAGGGGGCTCACAATCAGACTGAAGTCTGGGATATGCATCCTCTAGAATCCTACAGCACCCAGGAAAGCCCATGTCTCCTTTTTACTAGTTGGCGGGGACAAAGCTGCTATCTGGTTGATCACATCCATTGTGATTTGACAACACCCATCTTGCCATTTTATTCCTAAAAACTGGATCTCCTGTGAAGGGGACTGTGAAGGTCCCTTAACCTTACTTTGTTTTATGGCAAAACCAGCCTTCAGGAAGATTTCAATTGTTTTCTTCTCTTTTTTGAAAACTTCTGCTGTGTCACCCTATACATTGATGTCATCAATGTATTGCAGGTATTCTAGAGCTCCACCTTTCTCCAGTGCAGTGTGGATCAATGCATGGCATATGGTGGGGCTGTTTTTCCACCCCTGGGGCAGTTGATTCCAGGTGTACTGGACACCCCTCCAAGTGAAGCAAACTGTGGCCTGCACTCTGCTGCCAAAGGAACTGAGAAACATGCATTAGTGATAATCAGTCGTGACGTACCACTTGGCTGTCCTCAACTCCAGTTCATGTCTGACCCGGCAGCACTCAGCAGCAGAGTGACTTCATTCAGGCCACTGTGGTCCACTGTTAGTCTCTGTTCATTGTTAGATTTTCATAGACTTTCACGCTGGCCATATGGAGCTGTTGAGGGGAGAGCAAGTTTTGTTGATCACCATCTGGGTCTCTAATTGAGGAATCAGCTTCTGGAGAGGAATCAGGGAATTTTGACTGGTGCGATATTGCTCAGTGCAATGGTGGTCCACCATTGTGGTAGAAGGTGACAGCTGCTGCTCATCAATCTTCAGCAACTCCGCCAGAGAAGGTCCTTTGATAAACCAGACAAGGTGAACAGCTGTTCAATTTCTTCCACAGCAGCGATACCAAAGGCCCAGATACCCTTTTGGATCCTTGAAATACTCTCTCCTGAGACAGTCTATGCAAATGGTGCAGGGGGCCTCTTAGCCAGTCACAATGGGATGTTTATGCCACTCCTTCCCAGTCACACTCGCTTCAGCTCCAATACAGTAAGCTGTTGGGATCCCCCTGTCACCCGAGAAATAGATGAGTTCAACGCATCTATTATCTTGATGGCATCAGGGTGCAATTTGCACCAGTATCTGATAAAACCTTATACTCCTGTGGGTCTGACATGCCAGGCCATAGGATCCACACAGTCCAGTAAACCTAACTGTGCCTTTCCTCCACCCTGCTGGAGGCAGGACCCTTCTAATCCTGATCAGAGTACCTTCTTGTGAAAACGACTTAGATGTCCCTTTAAGAGGATCAGGAGGTCAGCCCTTCTATTCTGTCTGGGGCATTTCTCATTGGAAACTGGAGCAGTGTTCTTCCTGGAAGAATCCCTTATCGTGATTGGGTTGCCTCGAAGCTCACGTACCTGTGCAGCTGTGATCGAAGTGGGTTTTTCATCCCACTTCCTCATGTCCTCTCTGCGGTCACATAACTAAAACCACAGGGTACCATGTGGTATGTATCTTTCATATTCTTTCTCTTGGGCAGAGGGGCATCTACTCCTAATAGCTGAGACATAGGCCTGCACAGGTGGGGAGTAGGACATGTCGTTTTTGAGCTGCTGGACCTCCTGAGACAGTTCTTCCACAGCTGAAATGCAGGCCTACAGGGAGGAGGACATACTTCCTTCATATTGCCAGAGTGTCAAGTCAATTCATCCACTGTTTGTCCTTGACTGTCTTTCCAGGACAACACTGCCAATGAGTCGGCATATGCAGAAACTTCTGCCACATAGGTGGTAAGCATTGGACCTCGTCTGGATCTATGGGTGACTGCTTGTCATTCAGATCATTACAAATCACGGCCAGCATCACTAAGTCCCTCAGATGTTGAATGCCTCTCTCCATGGTGGTCCACTAGCCTGTGTAACATGTAACATCCTCCTTAAAGAGGTACATTTCCTTTATGCTTGACAGGAGTCACCTGCAGAGGCTGAGGGCTTGTTTCTGCTTTCCAACTTCCTTGTCAATGCCTCCCTTCCCTAGACAGGGATCCCAGCTTTTTGGCCTCCTTCCCCTCTAATTCCAAGCTACTAGCCCCCTTACCCCAGTATTGGAGCAACCAGGTGATAATTTGCTCACCTGGCAGATGGCTGAAATCATTTCACATGTCTTGCAGCTTACTGATGGACAGGGATTGGGTGATCACCTCTGTCTCTTTCTCCTGTTCTTGTGATGGCACTGGCTCATCTTCATCCCTCACTATTCAAATTGTTTTTATCATGTATTTCTTCTTCTGTGTAGGAGAGATTGATACCAGCAGAGGTTGGATCTCTGGTTCAGCTGCAGCACCTGCCAGTCTTTTTCTAGGTCCGAAGACCTTCTGTTCCCCTTGAGGACACTGAGTTGTGTTGAAAAGGACTCAATAGGCATGGGTAAGGCTCAAACACATTGCAGTGATTTATGTCTCTTGGAAATTGCCAGGTTGACAACCAACTTTTTTCTAAACACTTTACTAGTTTATCAGGATTCGGAACTTATTTGGGGGTGAAATCCCAAAACATTGGAAGTGACCACTGGCCTAGGCACTTGCCCACACTCTCTCCCACACAGCCCACCACTCACAACTATCCAGCCTCAGGACAGGTCTCTGGGTGGTATTCTTGGAAATAATTTGTGTAACCCACAACAAGACCTGGGACACATTCAGAAGACATAGCACTGAGAGCATGCTGGCCTGGATGTCCCAAGGATATTCAAAATTCTCAAAAGCTGAGGAAGTCTTCTCTCCTATCTCACCCATAGATTGAGTGACATCGTTAACAAGAGACAAGGCTGCATACATACACCAGCCTAACCTCATGACCAGTGACATAATCATATCATGAGTCAACAATATCCAATAGAGCAATATCATAGTCCTGATCCATTTCCCAGAGAATGTAAACATGTCCACAGGGAGTATATAGAGTACATAAGGATTTACGTATAATACCACCATGCAAAGAAATGGACCAATATTGTGAATATGTGCTATTTCAGTAGTATAAAAAGTACAAAAATTATTTTAACACACTGATCAGATTTTGTTGTTATCTCAACCCTTCAGGCCACACAGAAAGAGCTTTCGTGGTTTAGACCATCTGGGAGCTGAGTACCAGGTGTCTGCTCGCTCACCCCTATACTCCCCCTGGTGGGATGGAGAATAGGGAGAAAAATGCAAAACCCCATGGACTGAGATAGGGAGAATTTATGAGAACAACACAAGAGGAGAAGAAACAACAAGAATAACAATAATAGTAAAGAAACAATATAGAAAGTGAGTGATATAAACTGCACAGCCCAACCAGAGCTGCACCAATGGTGCTATTCCAGAGACTTGTGNTATCTTTCTGGTATTTGTCTGGTTGGTTTGTGCCTGGCTGTGTTGGGATATGGGGCATAGTTGATGTCTCCTTACATTGTTGTATTTTTGGCTTGATTTGCTTTTTCGTCTGTTGCATCATCTGCGGTGAGTGGGTTTATTGCTTCATTGGTTCCCCTTGTTGTTAGCCATGCAATGTCATCTCTGGAGTCCATAGAAATAGGCAATAAAACCTGCATGTGTTTTTGTGTATGTTTTCTGCTGGACCATGTAATCGGCAAAACAAATGGTCCTGATGTCAGTATGATATGGGATACCCCATTGGCTGGTTTGGTTGTCGATCTTGGCTGTGGCTCCCTCCCAGCTTCTGGTAAAAATTAACCCTGTCCTAGCCAAACCCAGGACAAGGTTTTTGAGCATTAAGGTACAAATTTCCAGGTTTCTCAAAGCCCAGTTTTAAGCACACAGCTAATTCCCATGAACCAGATGAATCTTCCTCTATCTTTAGGTGCGTATGTGTGTTCATGGCCTCAGGACCCCTTTTTCCCCAGTCCAGGACCTTCCTTTGCTGCATTGATAGCCATGAGCTGGAGAGCAGCTGACGCTATTACACTGGTACAGCTTCTGTGCTGCTTTGGAGGTAGAGGAAAAACTTGGGACTGTGTCCCTGGCTAGTTGCTTATTATTAATTTTTGATGGTGTCAGCAGGGACTTTGCGGGCTTTGTGTCCTGACACTGACTGCCAATGTAAAGTGCATTAATGCTTGGCACAAGGAAGCACCATCTGTTTGTGTCCAGGGACAGGCTGATTGAAAAACATGCTGGCTCAGATTTACCCACTATCTTCTGCTAAAAATAAGCAGAGCATATGAATATCTCCACTCCCCAGAAATAGGGCTGACCTCAATCTGACTTGCCTTCTTGCCTTTGTGATAATAGACTAGTATTTGTATCACATACAAACACGAAATTATGTGCTTGAAAGCTCAGGGATAAAACCGAAAGTCCGTTGGTGCTGAAAAGTCTTCAATAGACTGTTTTATGAATGGGCAGCCATGGGGAAGGATGTGAATACCATTTATGCGGAGAAATGCAGCTGCAAAATTTACTTGCCTTGGAAAAATTCCCTCACCAGAAGTTTTGTCATCAAATAGCTAGTGATTTTTTTATTGCTTTTGACTCTAGCAAGAGAAGGAGCACTTTTGTGG
Organism: Baryphthengus martii; assembly: GCA_013396935.1. Lineage (NCBI taxonomy): Eukaryota > Metazoa > Chordata > Aves > Coraciiformes > Momotidae > Baryphthengus > Baryphthengus martii. The sequence continues at coordinate 26,251 of VWZK01017733.1, read as the reverse complement.
CCACAAACCATGTAGTTTTGGTCATTGTTTCTATGAGCACTTACCTAAGTTTTGATTAAGAAAACCCGTTCCGCTGAAATTTCTCACCAGTAGTTTGTCACTGTGGCACACAGCATCTGTTGGACATGCCTTAAACTCTTTTCCCAAGTGGTCTACAGTGCAAATGATAACTTAGCTCCGCAAATGATAACTTAGCTCCACAAATGAAGCCATTCAGGAAACTGGCATTAACACCAGACTTAGAGGCTTTCCTAAATCGGGACTGAGAGCTGGGCAAACCCGCTACATTTGCAAAGGGAACTGCTTAATCCCCATCCCTTGCTATGAATTTGTGTCTCCTCCCAGGGTGGCACAGAATATCTTCAGCATGGATGACTAATTTTTTTTGTGAAGTTTTACTGTCTCCTTTGCCAAAAATCTTAAGCCATGTTTAAAGGCCTCAGGAGCTGCACAACTGAAGATTTCTGTTTGTTTGTTTCTGTGGTGCAATCCGTCAGATTGCAAGATTCCTGAGCAATCTGTTAGATAGATGTTATCCAAAGATACAAGATATCTCAGTTTGTGGTGCATTATCAACCCTCATTTTACTTTTACAGAGTGTGAGACAAAGGAAGACTGAAGAAATAGGTTTACAGTCTGCATTCTGAAATTTCAAGTGGTCAGCAGCAGATGTTTCAGAAATGGTAGCATCGTCATCCACTGCCGTACACAGTAGAAAGATGAGTCCCTAGAGCAGCTAGCTGTGGTATAATTGTCACTCAGCCTCACCAGATCCTCTCATGATGCATCCTCTCTAGAAGATAACCATCAAGCTCTTGACTCCCCCAGGATAGTTCGGAGCAACCTAAATTTGGTCTCTTGGTTTTCTTTTCCTGTGTGAGGAAGTCTTAGTGGACATCGCCCTGGGAGATTTGCGGCAAGGATTAGTGCAGGCTAATCAAACATAAGAAGGACGTGAGTTTTAAGTTGATCTCTTTTCTCCCCCTACCGCTCTGAGAGGGAATGTACAGAAGTAGCTGACCAGTCATTTTCTGGGTGTTTCTAGCTGCTTTGCTAGCCTTTTGCTAGCCTTTTTGCCATGTAAATGTTTGTACTTCTAGCCAAGAGAGAAATCGAATTTGTTTGACAGGCTTATGTATATCCTGGATGGCACAACACTTTCCTTTTCGGTTTCTTTTTGTCTTGGCAAAACAGTTGAGAAACACTCTGTGTTTCCAACAAAAGCTGATTCTGGATGAATGAGTGCATGCTTTCCAATCCCTTTCATAGTGGTAATGAGCTGTGCTGATTTCCCCTGTTGTGGGTTATATGACACAAAGACACATCCTGTTACGCTTCCATTTATTCTCCTGAACCTACATCCATCAGCTGTCCTGGGAGTCGTAGGTATTAGAGACCTCTGAGCCTGCAGTGGTGTTTGGATCTGAAATACAAAACCTCGACTAGATTGCCCTGTCAGAAGGCGCCTGTGTTGAGGGTGGAGGTATCTCTGGGAGTCTTCAGCAGTTCTGGCAAGGCTAGGGGAGCCTGGGAAAAGGAGTGACCCTAGGGGTGAGCCTTGGTCCTTTTTCTCCCTCTCCCCAAGGAAAATCAGGACTGAGTCATGGACAACTAGGAGTTTTTACCCTTCCCACTGCTCTCCCCTGGCTCTTTACTTCCAGCATCCGCCTTCTACCACCTCCCCTTGATGTACCTGTGACCTTGTGCCTACCATCCTTCATGGCAAAACAGAAGGGGGTTCTTTTTTCATTGCAAACACTCACATTTGTCCACTTCACTTTCGCTGTGTTAGAGGCCTGAGCCTCCTCCCCGTCTTCCTTGGGGTTTCACTACCTGTGCCTGAGAACATCTCTGCCCCAGTGCTGGGATCAGGCTGCAAGGAAAAAGCTAAGGTGAGAAGAAGCAGAGAGAAGCTTTACCTGGGGCCTCTCCTGTCATGCCAGAGCTGCTTTTGGTGTCCTGAGTCCCTATCAGGGCTGTGCTGTGCCAGGCTCATGTCTGGCCATGGAGCTCACCCTGATCAATGTTCTGGAATTCTGTCTCAAACTTCTCCTGTTTTGTCCATGTGGATCTGCTGGACAATTGCTTGGCTGTGGCTGACCGTGTTTTCCATCACCATCCCTGCCCTGTGTGCCTTCTCTGTGGTGAAGCATCCCTCCACCTCTGTGGGAGATGCTGCCCAATTGGCTCTACTCTCAGCAGATTTTTTTGTGCTGTGCCCCAGGGATGGACCCTTCCAAAAGCTATTGCAGTGGGAAAAGTTGCCTGGCAATATCTGGTCCTGCCATCATGAGGCTTATTCCAACTGTCTAAGAGTTGCTTCACCTCTTACTGAGCTGGTCCACAGCAGATGGTCCTACACCTCCCCAGGTTTTGGTCCATTTGTAGACCATTACCCACAAGCCCTTGATAGCCATATTCCCTGCACTGTGACAGAATGTTGCGCAGTCAGGCCCATCCTTTGCCTACTGTTCTCTGCTTCCTCTGCCTTCCTGCAGCACTCCAGTGATATAGGAGCTTTCCTGCTACATTACTTTCATTGCAAGAGTGTGCAGAGTTCAGTTTCAAAATTTTTCCTCCTCTGAACTCTGGCCATTCAACGTGTTTTTCCCAGATTCATTCATTTTTGCATGTTTGTTTACTGTTCAAATATCACCTTAACGTTGATACTAACTGACACACTTGCCTTATTTCATTTTCCTTTCCACTCTGTCTGATGGGGTGGGTGTGTTAACACAGATGGGAGAAGATCATATGAGCTTTCTGTGCTAGGCATACATTAGGGGAAAAATGGAGCATTTGCCCTAGAAAATGAACAGTAAGCTGATGACTGGGAAAGTGATTAGAGGTGAGAAATATAAGGAGGACTTTAGCTAAGTTCATTTCAATGCAAGACAAGCCTCGATCCTATTCTGTGGGTGCTCAACTGTGCATTGTGGTCTTCAGAGTTCAAATTCTATCCTTTCTCCCTCATTCAGCATTTTACAGAGAAACAAAGCCAAATGCTTTCTTGTGGCAGACATTAAAGAAAACCAAAGATCTTGATGTTGGTAAAGCACGTTTGCAGAGCAAATGATGCTCTGTTTTGTCAGAAGCACAGCATTAGCCATACATGAAATACAATGAAGGTGGCTGCATGCTTCCATAGAAAAGGATGTTGCTTCTGTGTATGTATGAGGTGAATGGTGGGGAGGCTTCGCATAGAACCACATACTGCACAGCTCTCTGAAGACTGGTCAAAAAACAGACAAGTTAAGTCTAACCTCTCTGTGTAGCTGAAGGAAAGAGAGAGCTGATCTGAATTACCCTTCACAGGAGCACCTTCTCCAGCAGCAGGAAGGATGGACAGCCAAGTAGTGTGGAGTGGTGTGGACATATGCTTCTGTGTCCTGCTGGCTGATGTTTCCCCCTAAGTGTTTTTAAACCACTGTTAATTGAACCCTCATGCACAGACCTTGTTTTTAGTATGTCTCCTAAACTTGGGGTTAATGAATTAATTATTAGAAAGCCACCGCCTTTTGCTGATCTCTTAAGTCTCTGGCCTTGGAAAAAGATAAGGTATAGAGACAGCTATTTTGCATCTGATCAATCGAATGTCTTGAAAGCAATCTTGTTTAATACATGCACATATATTCTGCAGGGAAAAACTTGCCTAAGGCTGCAAATTAAGGCAGAGTGGAGAATGCTTCTGGTCTTTTTGAAAACAGGGGGTTTGCCCTGAGATATTATAGGAAGTTAGAGCAGCACCAAGCCCACAAAGCTGAATCCATTTTGCATTCCCAGTCGCCATCTCAAAAGCACACCTACACAAATTAGTTACCTTCTCCTCCTGCTTGCTTTCACTTGCAGTCCATCCCGAACCTGGAGTGGGGTCAGAGTCTGAGAAAAGCACCACTGAAAAGGCTTATCCAGAGGCTGCATCCTCCTGCCCAGGAGCTGGGGAAACACCTGGCATCTCTAACCTGCCTGTTAGTCTGTCAGTCTGGTAGTCTTCTACGAACATTAAATGGAAAGAGGCTGCATGTTGCTTTCTAATGGCTTCAGATGGAGAGCAACCTTCCTGGATTCCAGGTCCCTTGGGTATGCAGGTCTGTCGCCCCATGGCTCTCCAGAGTAGGAAGAGTAAGTGGGGTAGTAGGCTCAGAGGACACATGCTGCACACAGCAGGTTTGGGGAAGCCTAAGCAAAGCCACATCTGCTGGATGGGATTTGCTGCAGGCTTCAGGACTGCTTGGCACCTTTGTCAATCTCCTTTTCAGTGCTGTGTGGTGACTGAAGAGAACAGAGCTCCTTCTGGCCCACCAGCATGTGTCTTCTGAATGGTGGGGTGTCCTTGGGCCTCCAATGGACACTGGCTGCTGCAGTCCTTGGGGCAGGGCAGGATCTGAGGTAGCTTGAGGTGCAGCAGCTGCAACCTGGGGATGAAAGTCACAGTGCATCGGTAACAATCCAGCAAGACTTTCAGAGTCATGAGGCCTAAAAGATAATTGTACTTTTTTTCCCCTTTGCAACCTTTCTGGATGTTTTGGTGTGTGCATTTTGCAATTTTGTGTATTTTAACATTGGTAGGCCTCAAAATGTCTTTTTTTCTTTATAGGGATGAGGAAATTCTCTTGTACTGCACTCCTGTCCCAGCCATTGGCACATTGGGAAAGATACTGTACAAACTGTACACCAAGACCAGTAATGAAACAAAGAGACTTGGCTGTGGCTCCCCAGGAGGAGTCATAGGCTCACTTTAGATCTGTTATCCCTGGGATCACGTGTGCCTTTTGTAACTATGCCACAAAATTCTCACTTTGCATAAATAAAACTTGCTGTGGAGTGTAAATTATTAATGCACTAAAATGTGCTGTTAACAGTTGTTTGCATTTAAAGCTATTACTCGCTGTTCCTGACTGATGCATTTGGTTGTTTGCCATTTTCCCAGAGTCAGCAAAAACACATCCTTTGTCTCCATGCCATGTATTTTGTGCAAAGGCCACAGAAACCCAAGAAGGTGCATTTCAGCCGTGACAGCAGTACATGCAAAAAACCTCCATAGTAACGGAAGCAGATTCAAACTCTGATTAGAGAAGGCCTGTTCGTTGCGTGGAAAGAATCTTAGAATTAAAGAAAAGCCCTCTTTTTCTGTCTGAGAGGTAAGAATTGGGCTGTCCGGCCTAATAGCTAGAGTCAAAGCCCACAGTCAAAACGTATTGGCCATAGGGACGACATCTTGACTGTCTCTGCAGGTTGTAGGTCACACAAAAGGTGTTGTGACAGAGGGACTGCACTTTTGATTTGGTTGAAAAGCCTTGCTCCAGCTTCAAATGAATCTCTGTCATGGAGAAGTTAGGTCTCAGACCCTTGGACTATCCAGGCACAGGGGACAGGCATGCAAGACAGCTTTGCTGAGACTGTAGTCACTGGGGAAGTGTTCCTCTGTGCTCAGTAGTGCTTCTTGCTCACTGGGCTCCACCCTTTAAAAACAGGAAGCAAAGGATTGAAATATTCACGTGGAGTAGCTGGGGCAGGTCCAAAGGAAAGGGAGGCTCTTACCTCTTGCTGTGGCATCCTTTCACCTGTGGCACCCCCTCCCTGATAGACTCCCCTCTCTGCCTCTCCTCAGACTCCTGTAGAAGGCAAGCCTGTCCAACAGGACACTACTCGTGGTGGGATAGGATGGTCACTCACAGGACAGAGTGGGGAAGAAGAAAGATTTCAGGTGAGGTTGGAGAGGAATAGCCTGTATGGGCAGAGGAGCTAGGCTCATGCCCTAAAGGATGCTGGCCATCACCGCAGAGCTGTTTTTAAGATGCCCCACGGCATGCATCATTAAGACTTGCTCTTACTTTGGCAGGATCAGCCTGTCCCAGAAGGGGATGAGTGTCCCCAAGACAAAGAGAGCAGCTATGTATGCTGGATCTTACTGGGCAAGGATGCTTCCCAAGGACAGCCTTGCTGCTATGATTGTCAGCAGTGCTTTGGAAGGAAATTGGTATTGCTTATTGGAGTTTACTTGGTAGAGGAGAGAAGGGAGCGGCCAAGAGGCGTGAAGATTGAAATAATGAAAACCCTTGGACAACTTTGAGCTATTCTTAAGGCAGGGCAAATTGGATTAGATGTGCTGACATGGATCTCTTTCCTGGGGTTAGGTACTGCTCAGGTGCATATGACATCAAGAGGAGGTAATCCTGCTCAGGTGTCAGCCTTGGCCATGTCTGTCACTCCTGTGACGTGATCTGGAGTTCCAAGGCCTGTTATGAGGGATATCCCACTACTGTAGGAGCCTAAAGCTGAGCTTTCCACAAAGCTGGAGACGTGCAAGTGAAGGGAAAGAATTGGTGTGACTAGAGCGTAGTTTAATTGCAGTCAGTGTTACCCCTGCTACATGCTTGCACAGCCTACCCAATGGCACTTTGCCATATGGCTCATGGCTGGCACATGGAAAAATGGACCTCTTGCATCTTCCACAAGCAGCTCAGTGATAGTTATTAAGGTAGGAGATGTGTTAAATACGTCACCTAAATCTAGGTTTAGAGTGCGAAGGAAACAGATACAAGCACTCTTGAACAAGAACTCACCGTTTTGGGGCCTCCCCAGCTCAGAGATGATGGAAAGTGATGTCTACACCATTTGCTATCACTGGTGGGTTTTTAAGAATCCTTTTTCTTAAAAAAAAAAAAAAAAAAAAAAAGCATCTGTCTCTCTCTGCTGGCACAGGAAGGACTGTCAAAAGCCACCAGGTTAGGTGGAAATTTCTGTCCCATCATCCTTGCACTGAGCGGGAGGCTACATATGCGCTGTCTCCACCTCTGTGTGTAGCAATGTTACTTTGTTCCTCAAACACCAAACTCTCTTGTGCAGCTCTGATGCAAGTTGTGGCATCTGTGGTAGGATTGCTATTCAAAACTAATTGAACCTACATCAGATGGCACGGAAATGTGCCAGTAGCCTGACAACACAGAACCAAGTGCAAACGAACTATGAGTCCATAAATCCCTGTGCATACTGCTAGGGCATTGCAGAGAGGCTTACAGTGAGTAAGTGATGCAATTTAATCCTACTCAGAAGTTGCTGCATGTCATCAGAATAGTATAAATGTGAATTCAGGGTAAAGGCTCCTCAGTGCTTGAAACACTGGCCCACAGTGTGGAAGCTGGTGAAAGCACCAGAACACAGAAGACTGTAGATAATTCAAATGCTGAGTGACATCATGAGGTTGTGATTGCAGAGCCAACCACTTTTGTTGGGCAGAGTTACTGGGCTGTGTCTATGTCATCATGCTGCAGGTGATTCATTGCTCCCTCTTCTATCTGTCCAAAAAAGGCATGCCTGCTCCCTGACACCAGGGCTTTGCTCTAGAGTGAAAAGTTCATTTACTAGGCATGAAACCAGCTCTGGAGGTGCTGGAGAGGACAGGAGGGAGATATCCAGATTTTTTTCTATAGAAGCAGCAACAGTGATTTGGGTGCTATAAAAGTTGCAAGGCTATAAAAATTTTTACATTTATGGAGAAGCAGATATAACTGCTGTGAAGTCAGCCTAGAGTGTGTGTATGACTTCTTATCTCTTCACTCTTGTAGGCAGTGTTTTGGCTTTGAAGTCCACTTCAGCATTAGTTGAGAGCAGCGAATTCTGCACCTGCTCTGTGCCTCTTCATGAGCTGCTACGTAAAAATACTCACACCTTTTCTGGTGGATTTTCCCATGAGTAATGTTTCTCATTTGCATGGAATAGATCAGTTTTCTGAGGGCACTTTCACTATCTGTGGTCAAATCTACTGCTAAGGTACTGGAGGAGATTATCCTTATCAGCACTTCTATCCAGGCTCTTTGCAGACTCAAGGAGATGTCCTGCTGTAGTTTCCTTTTCTAGGGATATCTTCTTTGGAATATAGTCCAAGTAATCCAACACCTGAAATAGAAACATCTGAATGCCACTTTGAAAGTCTGTTTTTGAGATGTTGAATTTCTCTGTAAGGGGATCAAACAGCAGATTTCTTACATGTGGGGTGGTTTTGGGGTTTTTTTCTTTGTTTTTGATGTGTTTTTGGGTTGTGTTGTTGTTTTGTTTTTCTTGGCCCAGATATGCCCACAGCTAACAGAGTAAAAGGTGTTACAGTATTTCTTCAGAGGGAGCTGTGGGATCAAATCCCAGCCTTCTGGCAATGACATCTCCTTTATCTCTGTCACCTGTGGCTCTGCACAGAAGTCACTTGGACTACCACGGCATGATACGGGATTTCACAGCATTCCCCATGACATGTAAATTTAAAGCCTATTAAGGGGGAAAGCAGAAGGCTTGAGAACAAGTGCCAGACTCCTAATGCAGAGGAAATGGGAGGCAGAAATGTGTCTTCACAAAAGAGCACTGAATGTTGGACCCAGGATCATGGGCAATGCCTCTTCTCTTCTCAGGCACTGCTTGCTGCTAGGGGACTGGGAGAAATGACCCACTTAGCTCTCACCTCAAACACTTCAAGTCAGAGTCATATCTCACCAGGTTGGAGCCCACTTGGCCTCTTTCTTGCTCCCAGTGGGAACACAGCTTGGCGAAAGCCTTGATTTGATCACTGGCATCTCAGCTCCTGAGTATTAGAGAGGCTCAGGCACCATTATACAGCCAATCATGATGTGATGAAGCAGGGCTGCACACTTGCAGATGGCTTCCCTCCCTGGTGCAGAGTGGGCCAGATGTGCCCCCTGTTATGTGACAGACCCACTGTCCTTAGAGGAGGCCTTGAGATCTGCCCTGATGTGGTCAGGATGGCAGCTGTAGTGCATTAAGGGTGTCCAGGGTAGATGGGTGGATGTAGCCTGATTTTGGAGATACAAGGTCAGCCTTTTGATCTGCCACAGGTACTGGGGGAGACTGTGTGTGTCCAAAATACCGTTCTGTATGTTAACACTCTGATGCCCCAGACAGCAGCAGGACTGGCTGTAAAGTTGTCCTAGATACTCTACAAATGAGGCAACGTAACCTTGAGAGGTGACAGGACTGACTTAGCCCTGCAGATGCTTTTCATGGTCAATACATCCTGTGTCTGTTAGCCTGAATTCACATCCATGATGCCTCAGCCAACCACATCCTCAGAACCAGTATCAATATGTAACTACTCCCCTTCCTTACCCCTCGGCCACAAGCACGACAAATCATTCCGGCAAAGGCTCTCCGGTGAGCCCACCAGTCCTGCTTGGGGCCCGGGAGCTGCTGTGATATCCCTCAGGGCCACCAGGTGCCACTGCACGGCAGGGCTCCGCTGCCTCGCCGCCGCTTTCCCCAAGCTCCCGCCCCGAGTCTTTTATTCTTTTTCCTTCCCTCGCCACGCCCTGTGCTGTCGGTCGCTTTGGCATCTCACATCTATCTCGAAAAGGCTGAACCTCCTCTAAACCAGGATATGAGCTCTGTGTCTCGTCTATCTGTAAAGAAAGAGGATCTAGACCTCGCTTGGGTGATTTCTCAGCAGAGTAATGGGACAGGAAAATTTAAATGCAGGGTCCTTCTCTCTTATGAGAAATGGCTTATGACAACGTCACTTGCAGTTTGTGCCCTGCCAGCCCAGGGAATCTGTCATGTTTCCTTATGTGAAGCATGAGTATTCTCAGGCATGCTTTGAAGGAGGTACTCGAGGATCTATTTAATTTCCTGTGACATGTCATGAGAAAGATGTGCCCAAATACTTACGAGGCCAAGAAGCGTTCAGACTTTGCCCCCAACACAAGAAAGACAAGGACCTGTTGGAGCAGGTCCATGAAGGTCATGGGCACCTCATGGAGATTCAAAGGGCCATGAAGATGACCAGAGAGCTGGAACACCTCTCCTACAAGACAGGGGGAGACAATTGGGATTCTTCAGCCTGCAGAAGAGAAGGCTTGAGGGAGGCTTTATTTCGGTCTCTCAATATCTGAAAACAGCCTACAAGGAAGCTGAGGAGGGACTTTTTACAAGGGCTTGTAGTGACAGGATGAGGGGTAATGGTTTCAAATGGGAAAAGAGTAGATTTAGATTAGAAATTAGGAAGAAGTTCTTCCTTCTGAGAGTGGTGAGACACTGGAGCAGGTTGCCCAGGGAAGCTGTGTCTGCTCCATCACTAAATGTGTTCAAGACCAGGTTGAATGGGGCTTTGTGCAGCCTGATCTAGAGGAAGGTGTCCCTGCCCATGGCAGGGGGGTTGGAAATAGATCATCTTTAAAGTCCCTACCAACCCAAAACATTCTATGACTTCTGGACTGAGGAGGCTGAACTTCAGGAGTACCCTGTTGGCAAGCAGCCTGAGCAATGGTGGGCATGAATGAGTGGCTTTTTAGTGTGCTGCATTTATAGACTGTTCTCTTCAAGATCCTTTTTCTACAGCAAAGGTTAAAACTGCCATTTTGTCAGATTCAAGAAACCTTGAGTTGTTAGCACGTGAACTGTTTAATGATTTACTTAAAAATTCACATCATAACTACGTGTTATTTAAATATTACTATGGAAGAAGGACGTGAAGAATGTTACCATTCCCTGGTACTGATCCTGGAGCTGATTGTAGTCAAGACAGAACTTACATGAGATGAGCCTTACGCTGCAATAGATGCCACTGCTGTATCTTTACAAAAAGACCAGGTTTAACATCAATGTTTAGACTGGGTTCGGAAGAGATTTTTTCCTTCCGGACAGATTTGTAGAGAGATTTTGATGTTCTTTCTACTCCGCTCTGTACAACGGAGCATGATCTGCTTTTAGGATCACCTGAAGCTACTGTTTCTCTTGGATCCAGGGCACTGGCTTGTGACTATAACCAGTTCATCTGTCCTTAGGCTGTGCCAGGATGCTTTTTGAGGCATGTGAAGGGAATATGGCATAGACATCCTGCTATTGTCTGTGATGTACATCTGCTCTGAATTTCTTGACACAGCAGGGGACTGAGTTCAACAGCACTGGTGGAACCCAAGATTCTATGAATGTGTCCCTCCCCTTGTCATCCTAAAAAGCACTATGCAGCAAAGAGTAACAACTAACGGTAATATTCACTTTCAGTCCACCTCAGGTTATTTGGGAAGCCTACAGAGTAAGCTAACTGCAAATAACAATGTCAGTGACAGCAGGAAAGCACAAAAGGAGGAAAAGGAAAGTGTCAAATCCATACAACATTATTAACACACCCCATTGTGAGAGGCTGTATTTACAGACATCTAGGCTTACTCCTGAGCAACAGTAATCTGCAGTTTATTCATCAGTTTAATAATACTATATCATTAATTTTACATTAGTAATACTATACTACTGAATTAATATGAATCAGTATTTTAATACTACAGTTTATTTACATAAATGAAAATGGATAAATGCTGTTTTGCAAGCATTTAATGTTGTGTGACTTTTCTTCTCTTTTTATAAGAAGAATCCGCAGATCATTATTAATGTTATGATATTTATACTGGTCTCCTACCCACAATCAAACTGCAATGCAACTAATCCTTGTTCTAAATTTCTGAAGTTTAATTTGCAGTTAAAGTACTTCCTATGGCAACAGATAGGATTGTGCTGGTAAACCAGCGAGGTCTGTCCCATCTTTCCTGAGCTCCACAGGGAGAGACAGTCCCATTTCTACATGGTGTCCTGGTTGTTGACAATCCCCCCACTTTTGCTTTCCCACACTCAATTCAGTCATCAGGTGCTGGGGTTGCTTTTCTACTGCTGTCACTGCGCAGTTGTCTCTGACAATCACCCTTCTGTACCCTTAGTGTGCTGACACTCTGTGTGTGACAAAGATGCTGCTACATACCAGGGTTTCCTCATCTGAGTTTTTGTATATGTTACTTAAAATCAGTAAGAATCCTGTATACTGGACCCTCAGCAAAAAAAAAAAAAGGAAAACACCAGAAGTTGCATGACAAAATGCAGCTAAGAAATGGGCAATTAGAGGTTGCCAAAGGAAAAGGTGTTTTAGTAAAAACAGTTTGCCTCCTTATTTGATTGCTCACAGACATACATAAAATCATTCAAAAGGATTACCAAAGGTGACTGAAGCATGCTTAAGAGTGTTTATGACCACCTTATCAGAAGCACACTATCAGAACAAAGCAGGTTCAGGTGTGGAGAAGAGCTTTCTGCAATGGCCTCTCGTGAACTGGGGCAATATTGCAATAAGGTAAAACTTGCTATAGGTTTGGCAATCCGCCTAGAGATTTGGACAGCATGTGGGCGTGAAAGTGCCTCTGCAGTTGTCCGCCCTTCCATGGAAGGTCAGGTTTTGTTACTCCCATGGAGCTGGACCTAGGTCCCCAGGTGGGCTGATTGTGTTGTGCTGTAACCTGACTGTGCCTGAGCGTTGTGGTGCCCAAAATCAGGGAGAGAGAGACAAGCTTCACTGCTGAAGAGGCTGCTGGAGAAAACAAATCTGCTTTCCCCTTGACACGTGAGGAGCTAGTGGAGCATCTGCTCCAGCAAAGATATGGGTGTGTAAGGTGGCGATGACATGAGTCAAGAAGCAGTCATCATCTCCTGCTGCACCAGTAACCTACTGGGCAACACTTGGAGGAAAGAGGGTGCAGGGGGAACCTTCTGCCACAAGTCTCGTGATTGGCTTGGACAGGCATATTGGATCTCATTTGATCTGAACACCACAAAAGAGCAACCAGAAAAGCAAGGCTGAGTGGGAGAGAGACTTCACATGGACACAAATCCTAAAAAACCTAGATGGAGTATGATATTCATATGTGTTTTCTTAATATACAACTTTACCGTGTGCTCTGGTTAGTCTCTGCTCAGCATGCCATGATTTTAACTGCAGATGACATTCCTTGTGACAAAGAAGCCAGCTGTTTGTGACAAAATCAGAATCAATAGAAGGAAATTGAATTAGATGGGAAGAAGGGGGATGGGAAAGCAGGATTGAACACTTTTTTTTTTTTTCTCCCCCCTCCAGAAGACCTGTGTTGACTAATGGCCGAGCCTTTCTAACTAAGAATTTAGATGTGTCAGTTTAATAAGGAGAGTCCTGACAAGAGCGGCAAGTGATTTATCATAATGATTTAAGACATCATGGTAAATCATGATTTCAATAAAAAAAAAGCAGGGAGCTTCAATTTAATTTATTGCTTACATATATATAATACATTTTGCTATGTGTGGGTTTTCAGGTTTTTTTTCTCCTCAAAGAAAGTCTGATTCTCCTTACCTGATGAAATCCAACATATCTTTTGGTTTTGCTGGGGATACACCCACAGTTATTCTTCACTCAATTACAAAGTTTAACATGTTTAATCAGATTAATAATTTTTATTTTCTTTATGGTCATAGAGGCTGGTGAAGACACATTTGCTTTTCCCAGTAAATGGTTCCTTCTTGTGATCTTGGTTAAATAGCATCTGAAAAAGAACCGGGATTTGGTTAGCCCCCAGACAGCATTTTAGCCAGGGTTTTGTATGTGTGAAATATGTAATTTCTTCTTTTGTCCTTTGTCATAACATAGAAGTACTATACGCATATTGCAAAAGAGAAGTTTTATCAAAACATGTCCAACATCTAAAACTGATTTATTAAGTGAAAGTAATACAATCCTTAGCCACTAATTTGAATTTAGCTCTTGGTCGTAATGACCTTCAAGATTTTAACAGTAATAAATCTCATTTTACATCTTGTTTATATTCATAGATTAGAAAGGGAAAATTAAACTTTTCTGTCCTTCCTTTTACCTTCCAGTTCTCAGCTCTGAACAGCCAAATAAGTGCTCCAGAATGAGGAAAATATTCTCTCTGCACCTTTGGAAGTTACTACTCTCCCGAGCTGACTTTACCTTTCCAAAACACCCTCTTCTCCAGGGCTCAGGTAATGATTTCTGCTGGTTCAGGGTTTTGTTTTCCCTTCAAACAGAAACTCTAGCTTTTTAAACTAGTCTTATGTAATTTGATTTGATGCAATTTTGAATGCATTTAGTTTTATAACGAAAAATTACTCACACTTTCATGTACACAAATGAAAAAAGGTGAGCAGTCAATTTATTTTCTGCCTGCTGGTAAAAGGAAGGAAAGGCTAATGCTTCCTCTACCTGAGCTCTGGCAGAAAGGCAGATAGGTTTTGCCTTTGAGCTATTGAGAGACCTGAGGAGCAAACACAGCTGGTGCCCACAGGCAGCCCGACTGCCCTTACGGCAGCAAACAAAACAGCCTGAGATAGTGGCAGTAGCATGTGGCATTGAGCCAGGCCAGCCAGGAGGAGCCCTCTGTGCTATTGCCTCTGACAGCTCTGGAGATGCTTTGTGTGAAGCAACCCCAATAAATGACAAAGATAAAAATATGCTTCAAGTCATCAAAATCCTGTGGCCATGTTTGCTACACTTGTGAGAACTGGTGCAAGGAGAGTGATTCCTAGGGAAGGAGTAGCAGCAGCATGGTGAGGACAGTAGTGTTAATCCTGTAAAGCCTAGGCGTTTGGTGTGGTGGCCACAAGTAATATGCCTTCCTATGCTTTCGTGACAGAGATCACATCTTCCTGGCCCAAATCTTGCTGAAATGTCATTTGGTAATAAATGCCTACCATGGCCTGTTTCTGGGCTATATGGGTGGGGCGTTCCTAATCTAGCTCAGTACTGCCACAAGTTGAACTAGGTCCTGAATTCACAGGATGATGGGAGAACACCAGATTCTCTTGCATTTATTTTACTTTAAGTGCAAATCTCAAGGACATCAATTTGGAGAGAAAAACTGACCTCTCCTGTGATACAGTTTTCCTTCTCGCAGGCAGACAGAGAACACATGCACGCATTTTGAAAAATGCAATTTCTTTTCAGCAGCTAAGGATGATAAAAATATCTCCACTTCCTTCAGCAGAAACACATAGCTTTACTTCAGCGGATGGTCTTGTGTAGAGCATATGGGAGCTATTCACCAGGACTTCACTGCAGTAGCAATGGCTAATTTTAAATTTTAGTGGTCATAATATAAGAATGTGAGACTGAAACTCAAAAAGGGTTAAACAATCTGGCGCTCAGTAACTTCACTTTTCCCCTGTAAAAGAATAAATTAACAAGGATGAGTTTGTTAAAGGAAGAAAAGAGAAAAATAGCACAGAGAAAACCAGATACTGTAAAGACCAATCACTCCTTTTTCAATGTATATGGATATGTATTCTTAGCATAGCCAATAAACCACCAAATTGCTTCTTTCTCATCACTAACATCTTAGGACTTGCTGTCTTCCTGGACAAATATATGCTACAGCTTGCTTTGGCTGATCTGAACTTGTCTAGATGTTCCTTCTAGGCGCTCTCCTCTTCCTCTCTGACGGCTTCTAGATTGTAGCTACAGCTCCAGAGCCAACACCGGGTCAGCTTGTCTCTTCTGCAGACCGTTTAGACCCACAGGCAGCCCTCCTGCACGCAAAATGCTCTGCAGCTGCTTAGCAGGAAAACCTAGTTTCAGTTTAGCAAAAGAAAAGGACCGAGTAAGCTTTCCATCAAAAAACCAGATAAAATAAAACAGACCAAAAATTATATATAAAAAGCTTCAGAGTATACTAAGCATGTAAGTCTGTACTCCTCTCCTGTGCCAGTACCTTAGTAAGGTGGGAGGGTAAGGCTGATCAGTTAATTCTTCTGCTGCAGTAGCCTTGCTATCCCCAGGGACAGTCTTTTTCCCTTTTCTCCAGGATTGCTCCTGTCCCTGCAATCTCTCTTGTGTCTCCACATCATTACCCTACTGAAAGACTTTGTGCTCTGTAACCCCTGGGGTTCCTTAGCTGCACAACTTGTACAACTTCCCCGAGATGCGATTTCCTCCTATAGCTTAATGTGAGAGTTCAAGGAAGAACTCACAGAAATAAAAGCAGGTGACAGGCTTGGCATTTAGGTGTGTTTTCTGAAAAATTACCTCCTCCTAATCCCCATACTTTTCAAGTACAGTTGAGGGTTCTGCCAGCACCCCGTGTTCTTTACAGCAGAAAAGTAGAGCTAAGCCATGATCCACCGTTCAAGTCCATTCAGATCACAGCTGTTCTTCTAAGGTTTGTCAGCAATCTGGTTAATGTGATATGAAATGTTAAGAGCTATTGAGCTGAAGTGGCCAGAAGCCATTCCTCTGGGAGCCCTCACACAACATAAAAAAGTTCAGGTTGCCCTTCCAGCTGCCATCACAGAGATCTCAAACAGCATGGCACAAAGGCATGCTTGAAGAAATGAAGGAAATCTGCTAGGATATGCAAAGCAATGAATGGAGAAAGTATCTGTGGGGCCAGATCTCCACTGACAGTGTCGGATCAAGAAGTATCAGGAAGTCCTTAGGTGCCTGGGCCATTGCTAACACCCATTCATCATAAGGCAGATCCCTCTGCAGCACTGCAAAGGGCCTCACCTTTGTACCATTGTTTCTTCAAGTCACTGTTGCCTTAGGAGGTGAACTTTACTGTCTCAGTGCCAAAACTAGAGACTGCATGCTATCATCTCTGTAGTAGCACTGTCTGAAATCTCCTGTCTTGTGTGATTTTGAGGAACTAGGTGAGAAACTCAGAGCCTGAAACGATGGATAAGGTAGGTGATAGTGTGAAGATGTAAGTGGTAAGGATCATGGAAACCTTTCAGGAGAAGAGGAATCCATGCAGAAACGATTGGCTATCCCTCTTCATAACAGAGCTTGTCTGCTGGCACGGGAAAGGGGGAAGATCACAGAGCACTATGTCAGCTCTGAGTTGCAAACAAGGACTGTGTTCAGACTGCCGTGGCCTACAAGGTGGATTTGACTAACATTTGGTGTGTCTAAGAAAGGATCAGTAGAGAAATAGAGAGCATATAGAAAATTAGGTTACCTGAAATTCTGGCTTCTTGACATATGACAGGAGATGGAGTGAGGACAAAATTTACAAGTGCTGGTCTGAACTAATGCCAGGAGCCTGACAGCCTGAGAAGTGTCTGGCTCCATGGTTAATAAGTTGTTGACAAGTTCCTATGACCAGATGGCATTCATCGAATGGCTCAGTGGGAACTCAGGTGTGAACCTGCAGATCTGCTGCCCAAGGTTGCTGAAAGAGGTGGAAAAGCCTGAGCATGGGAAAAACTTGATGCACTTGCATTTTGAGCAGAGAGTGCAGGTCTTGTCCCTCTCATGTCCAAGAAACACGTGATGGTTGCAGAGAATGCAAAGAAAAGAGCAATGAAAATGACCATGGAGATGTAGAAGCTACTTTGAAAGACACTAAAAAAGCTGAGAAATTTTAGTCTGAAACTGGGGTGAAGGGTATGAGACAGGCACATGCAAAATCAGCAAAGTGGAGGACAAGCTTAATGTGGAACAATAGCTCATCAAATCTTGCAACACTGGAGCCAAGAAGAATAGTTGAAAACATAAAAGAAACTGCTTTGGTACAGAGGAGAAGAGAAGTTTTGGAACTTGCTGACATAGAAGGTTGTGACAGCAGACAATCTCCTAAAAGAACTGGAAAAACTCATGTAAGTGGATGAGCTTGTGTCTTCTTCCTAGGCAGCATTTCCTACTGCCACAGCTAGGAGCAGGATACTGGGCAAGAGGAATATTCTGCATCAGTACTAGAGCATTTGTTACACTCTCTTATCCATATCAGTTCCCTCCAGATCACACGTATATTTTGCTCCTCCTTTGAGTTGGGAGGATCCTTTTAGGAGCCATGTGATGGTCAGTGTGAGATGGGGTGGAGAAAGATTACATGCAACATCTCTATTGGAGAAGATCCTGACTGGTGCTTAGCTCGATGAGGTCTCTCCTGTGCTAGGTTAATAATGGTTGGACACAATGATCTCAAAGATCTTTTCCAATCTGAACAATTCTATGAAACTATCTGGTCCTGTAGCTTTTCCAGCCCCAACTCAGTGGCAGACACTGCAGACATGGATCCATGTGATGTCTGCATCTCAGAGCACATGGACCATCAATGGAGCAAAGCCTGTAGGGCAGGGTAAATGATCAGGAGTTGGTTTGTCCCATTAGCCCATAAGGCGGGGCGGGTCCACTTCACTCGCTGACTTTCCTTGACTAAATTGTTCTGATTATAGGGCTAAGAGCTGACCCAAACAAAGGGTCAAATTATTAAAAAAGAAAAAAATAAAGGAGGATGAAACAAAATAGAAAGGAAAGAAAACACTGGTCTCAAATGTTTGAGATGTCTGCCTCATAAATTCAGCATCAGCTTCCTTTGGTCCCCAAGCCAATTCTGCTGTAATGTTATTTGAAGATATAGATTGCTGTCTTTTTCATTACTGTTGTCAAATGATGCATTTGTGGTGCAGCTCGAGTCCTTTCTGCCCTAGTAAGTGGATCCTGGTGCCAGCACTACTCAAGTTATGCTTTTAATACTAAAAACAACAACAAAAAAAAGAAAAAATATCTCTCAGGCTTCTAAATTTCCTCTCTCTCTTTTTCAAAGATCTAATTAAGATATTTATATCCCAACAAGCAGAAGAGACCTGACCCTTGCTTTGTTAGCAAAATGTGACAAAAAGCACTTTGCTAAGCATTAGCAATTACCACTATTTCCAGCTAAACTTCTGGGAAGTGTTGTCACTGTTTCTTCCTTCTGCTCAAGGCTGAGCCAAGCTTAACATGATGAACATCCTCAGGAAGCTATCTGGCAGCCTCATGTCATCATAGCGTTTTACATCCCCTTCACCAGCACTGGGTACAAACAATTGTTTCTCATTCCTGAGGCTGCTGGAGAGGGTCCTTTGTCCCTCTCTCTGGTGCACATTCAACAACAATGCACTCGCGCTTCCAACCACGGTGGCATTATGCCTGTGTTTGGCAGTCCCACCTTGCTGGCAGTTGAGCTGCTCAGAGATACCCCAGGAAGTGGTGCTTTCAGAGCCCAAGAGCAATGTCGTCTATATTGCTTGGTATGAGCTGGCTTTATTAAATCTGACCATGGTCCTTTAAAGGAATTTTTCTCTCACCGTAGGGTTAAGCTTACCATTGCCAAGTAGAGAGAAGACATGGGCAGAGGTCTGAGTGTTCTTGAGCCCGTTGAGGAGCAGGTATCTTCTCTGCCAGAAAAGTACCAGAGGAACAGCAGGTATTTCTGAGACCTGTTGTCACAGCTGGGTCTGTCACTTCATTTCCCCTTTTACTGTTTCCATACTTAAACCCTAAGTATTTGGAGAGAAGCTGCTTCATTCTGAATTTGCGTAGTATCATCTGGAATGAGAGAGCATCCTGGCAATAACCTCAGGTGAAATCACATGCATGAGCTATTATAGGAATCTCTGGGTCTACTCTGACATTATGTGTTTAACCAGCAGAGGTGATCCGCAGCTAATAGGACTATGGAAGCACCAGGAGAGAAAGTTAAATTTACATGTTATCCGTCTAAATTTCTGAAAATGTGATATCTATATGCTCTAGTTTTACCTGTTTCTTCTCACCTGCCTATGATTCTGTTCAGTTTCAAAACTGTGCCATTACACACATGATGTCCACCTCAAATCCTGATCTCTGTCCTGAGATGTGGTTTCTCCACCATCACCTGCTCACCTCTTTTCACATGGATGGTATGTGCCTAAGGGTATACTGGCATCACATGCTCTGAAGCCTTAGTTAAAATGTTACTAAACACCAGTGGAGCAAGGACAAAAAGGTTTCCTGAGATCAAAAGCGGCATTCAAAAATAACCCTAGAAGAGAAAAGCAATCTCTGCAATGTGGTCTTCGAATTACAGTGGTATTAACCTCAAGGAAATAAAAGGTGGAAACATGAGCTACAATAAATTAATTATTAATTTTTTTACATTAAAAGAGAAAGAGAATAAAATGCTTGATAGCTGCTGAGTCAGGTCTATAGCATCCAGAATGTCAGATCCATATTAAAAAGACAGTATGTGAGAAGCCAGGCAGTTCTGTGGGTGCTGGGTAAAGACTTACAGAAGTCATAGTACTGGGAGGAGCTTATCATGATGGTTATGAAACTTGCTCAAGCAATGCAAATCTATCTTGACTTAAGCTGCTTTTGGATCACTCCTTATCCCTGCACAATTAACTTCATTTGCTAAACATTAAAAGTGAAATCTACAAAACAGATAAGACATTTGCCTGTCTTGCACCCATTAAAGTTGCCATGGGCTCATCACCCAATGCCGTCAACAGGCTTGAAAATCTTTGTGTCATTGATTCTTATAGAAGTTCTAAGAAGAAGGCAGAAGAGAGAGAAAAAGATGCAAGACCAGATTTTCAGTAGGCAGAAACCTATGTTCCTTAACTGAAGTCAATGGAGCCACAATGAACTACATCTGTCAAGCTTTGGTCCATAAACGCTGCAGATACCTTGAAAGCATTAAATGGCCTGACTGACTGCCAAACTTTACAGCTACTGCAAAGAATCTTGAGGTCAGAAAACAAAACACAAAAATGTTTGTGCCGTATTAACAGGCCTAACTGGCTGCAGAGTTGTGTCATTTCAAGTTTTGTATTATTTAACACATTGATCAGCTGCCCAGGATCAATGTGGAAACACAAAATAAATGCAGCACATTAAAAATCAATCAGAAATAACAAATAGCCTGAGAAGACATTGAGATCTAGCCCATGGGGAATACGAGAAGAGATTGTCTTTGATTCTAAGAGCTGGGAACTCTGTTTATTTGAGGGGAAGAATGACATCATTGTCTAGCTATGTCAATGAGAAAGATTTTATGTGAAGAGAGATCATTATAGCGAAAGCATGGAGTCAGCCACCTACCCACAACAGTTAGAAAGACAGAGTGTTGGCTTGTCTTTGCTTAGATCAGGATTTAAGCACACCTATGGAAAAGACAAGTTCAATCTCCAATGCTGGTGCAGCTCAGGTGTAGGTTGATCAGCAATGCTCAGGGTCTGCCAATTAGCTGACCTCCCAAAAGGAAATGCTCCATGCAGCAAGGAGCTGAAGGTCACAGCTTAACTAACCCCTTAGTTCACGTTTTTCCAGGTGTAATGAAGTGTGAATATTATGCGTTCCTTCCACAAGCAGAAAACAGTTGAAATGAAGAGCCAATTGATTTGGGAAGAACCTGGCCACAATTTCAATCTTTTTCAGAGGTTTCTACTTCTCTTTGGCAGAACATATATTAGAGCAGATACCTTCTGCTGAAGAGACTGGATTTTCATGAATTCACGCATTAGACAACAGTCAACTGTAATGTATCCTGAGGCATTTGCACAGCAGGGCACCATAGCCTGCCTCTTAAGATTTCTTTGGTGCATCAAGTCACTGACAATTCTTAATAGTGGTCACCGTCTGAAGGGGATTATTAGCATCACTGCCTCAGCATCCCTCTTTCCACTTCATTTTTTGCACCTTCTCTCTTGAGTAACTGCCTCTTGGCTTTGCTTTAGTTCTTCTATGTGAAGAAGGGACCTTAGCTCCCAACAGTAACAGAGAATGGGTTTAGTCAGTACTGGTGGCCACAGGTTGGATGACAAGGGTTAGATCTGGGCCAGCCACCAGGCAAATGACAGATGCTCTCTATGAACTCCTCTCTCTTCCCAAAGGGGAAGAGAAAGGGAATAAGGGAGAGAGACTTGTGGATTGGAAAAGAAAACTAAAACATCTTTAATTGAAAAATAATAACAAAATGAAATATATGCTAAACCAGTATTGAACCCACCCATCTAATGGCAATTACATCACTGTCACTACTGATGCTGTTGGTAGGCCCTGGGAAAGCTTCAGATTGGACTCAGCAGCAGATGGGAGCTTGATTCAGGAGCTGGATTCTGGAACTGGATTCAGGAACACATGGATAGGGATCAAAGGCAGAACAGATAGTCATCCTTGGATGCTGGCCATTGAAGGAGAGAGCTTTCGTGATCCCTCAGCTTTATACTGAATTTGATGTATATGGGGTTGAATCCCTGGTTGGTCAGTTTAGGGTCACCTGTCCTGTCTGCTGCTTCCTCTAAGTGCAGCCTTTTACTTTCTGCACCCCTATTATGGCACACAAGATTTAGCAGTGACCTTGGTCTGCACAGGAGCAAGTGTAAGAAAGAGCCTTTCTGCACACCAATCCTTGGTATTAACTCTAAACATGAAGGGTTATCACTGCTAGAAGCAGGCGCTGCCTATGAAAATGTGCTGTTGACTTCAGAAAGTGCATTTAGTTAGAAGAATCTTAGCTGAAAAATAAAATCACTGAAGAGAGTTACTTCTGTTCTAGCTCAATTCTGGACAATGGATTACACAAAAAAAGGAAAAAAAAAAGGGAGTATGTGAACATGAAGGTACATGAAAGTGGAGGCTTATAAAGCTGGAGTCCTGAGCTAGGCAGCTAGCTCAGTGCCTTTGAATGAAAACTTCTTTCTGCTTTTTGCCTTTTCTCCCCTGAGTAATTCAGAATCCACTGATAATGGCTGCAACAGTAGCTGATATGTCAATGTTTTCAGTTCTTATTACAGGGTATTTGCTGGGCTGACAAGGCGAATAAGCACAGCTTCACCAAAGTCCTTCGAATGTCTCTAGCTTCCAACAGCTGAGAATCATTTTTACTAGTTGCAATAAATAATAATCCCGACAACCTGGCTTGGATCCAAAGTGAAGTGCAAAATTTTATGCACGTTGTTGGAAGGAAATTATTCTGCAGGCTCCAGGCACTCCTCTGGGACACAAAAATTAATGAGCAGCACTTAAGTATATCAGAATTTAGAAGAAAAATGTCTTTCACCAGCCCTTTGTAGTGCCTCTTCATTGTATTAATCTTCAGAGACTAGTGCAGATTTCAAATATGAAGACCAAATTTAGAGGGAAAAAAATGTAATCAGAGGTTTGTTCAAAAATAATCATCAGCTGCTAGTGCAAGGGCAAGAGAGTACTGAAAAATACACATTTATTTATATTTTTCCATATAATACAAATATTCATATCCATCTATCTATAGATAAAGCTATTATGTATGATACATATTATACATATTATCTACAATGTGTCTTTCCATTGCAAATATGCGGGCTGAATATTCAGAACAGACACAAGGCAGCCCTTTTTGAAGCACATGTAGTGACACTAGGGAGTCCTCTAGCCACAAGAATTCCTTGGGGCTGATGACTTCACAAGACCGAAAAATTGCTATTTATACAGAGCAAAAAGGATGGCCATCATAACAGCTACTGCACAATGGTTGGAGGGAGGGGAAAATGAGGGGAATTCAGCTCATCTCCAGCTGTCTTGTGGTCAAGCTGCCTCCTATGCATAAGGAAAGGTAGGTAGTTAAGATTAATACTCATGAAATCCAGCACACTTTGGTACAGAGTTCTGAAACCAGTTGGTAAGAGATGCCGTGAAGCCTGCAGGGAAGGCACAGTGCTCCTGAAGGGTTATATATGTTGTCCTTATGCTATACCCTGCAAGCAGGTGAGTCCTTTCCTTCAGAAGGAAAAGGATTGTTGGGGAAGGGATGACATAGCATAGTAAGAAGAAGGTAGACTAGGCATGGTATGTCCTTTTCTGTCCCCTTTCTCATTGGTTAGGACACTCACTCTTACTTCTTAGATCAATCACTGTTGAAATTTACTCTATGAAGCTAAGCAGCCAGAGGATCTGAACACAACTTAGCTCTTTGTGTGAACGGCTAACAAATAAGGAGCACCCTTACTGGTATAGGCTCGTATATATCCAGAGTCAAGAAGATCTACTGCAAGATGACACAGCCTTGGGCATGCCCTGAGACATGTAAATGTGTATGAGTATACTCCCTTAAGCCCAAATGCTGCAAAGGACCTAACTCAGAAATTTGAGCACATCCATGACTTCAGCTGCTACTATCCTGTAATCTTGACTACAGAAGCTGAAGTAGTGACAGAGGAGAAGGGACATTACTGAAAATATGCCCTGAATCACCCTTAGCACTGACAGCTCAACTCCTCACCAGAGGCAGCTGTGGAAGTCTATTTGGGTAAGATAGGACTGAAGCAAGCTAGGTTTTCAAACTGTTTCAAGATTTTCAAGGCTTTCTGTGAGGCCTTATATCTGCTTTTGCAAAAGACATTACTGATTGAGAAGAAGCAATTCTTCTGCAGTAGCAAAATGCATGAAGAAAGCCAAACCAGGGAAACCAGGCTTAATAAAACTTGAATCTCAATGGACTTGATGGAGTGGAGTAGAGTAGTGAGCTCGTATGTTCTGTGAGAGGGCGTTACCCTCCTTTGGGACTGTTGTTCTTTGGATATATGTATCTATAACAATTACTATTCTTGGGCTGAAGTCCCTGCCTGTAAACATGGCAGAAACTCACTTCAGTTCTAATTTCTCAGCTGTCAGCTCAAGCAAAGGGCATCTTTGCACTCTGCTATATATTGTCTACTTACCCTCCTCAGACATTTTCAGTGCTGTAATTGGCAGTGCCTTTCAAGGTCAGAGGGAAATCCTCGCATGAGAACCACAAATTGTGAGAGGGAACGATCCTGGAGAAGCAGCAGAGGTGAGGAAGGAGTGGAGAAGTGATAGTCCTGAAAATGCAAGTCATTTTAGCAGGACAACTACATGTGACAAATGATCCCTATAATGAATGGTCAGCTTCTCCCAGGGTGTGGCCTCAGACATTGCTGGCTCGTTTAACCCCATGCAGTATCACAAGCAGGCAGAGGTAAGCTTTCCAAAAACATAAGCAGGTTACAGCAAACCTTAATTGGTATATTCCACTTCTCTCAAGGGTTTGTAGATCTCTCCACATTGCATCTTCTCAGGTACCTAAGAGCAACTGCAGATTTTGGTCCTTTAAACTCTGTAAAATCTACAGCTGTCAGTTTTATTCCTTACATAGACTCCTCCTGGTGTCCTCCATTGATTTCCATCCACCCACTTCAGCTGTCGCTCAGCAGCCCTGCAAATCTACAAGCCAGACACAGTTACTGTGTATGTGCTGATGAGGTTGAACAGCCATGGAAGGTCCAGATGCTGGAGAAAGGTGATGGTGCATAGCTGCAAATATGAAGGGCAGGGGCATGCCTACAGGGAGAGCCTGAAGTGGGAGCTCATTATGCAAAACTGTCTTGCCTGGGTAGAAAGCGCTTTGCACAGTCTGGATGCTGTTACAGCTGTTGTCTCTTCATTAGAATCTATTCCCCCTCCCCCTCTTAAATTAACAAGCTTTGAAATTGCTATGCAAGCAAAACAGAGCATCACTAAGACATTGCCCTCTTTTGAGCTGGCAATACATCTGCTAGTCTGGTTAATCTCCCTGACAGCCAACAGGAAAATGACCTCTTTCTACATTTGCTCGATAGTATGTTTGCAGAGGACACTGTGACGTGTTCCACCAGCCACTGTTCTCTTACACACATCTATGCCAACACTCCTTCCATTTCCTTTCTGGGAAGAGGAAACGGTATTATCATTCTCTGCTTTACATCTCGAGACAAAAAAAATGTAGACAATTTGCTGGATGTATTTTGAATGTAGAATTGCTGGATTATTAATGTAAATTTTATAAAAGCTTTTAGCAAAATGTCTACACTGACTTTTATCTTTTATTTTTCCTAGTTCTACTCCAGAGCTGCCAAACTTCCACAAGGTACTGGAGAAAAACCTGTCTTGGGAGCAGATGGAAAATGAGTTATTTCAATTGTTCCCCCATTGTATGGTTCGGCTGTTCTGTGCAGTTTACATGCTTTGTGTGTCTCCACATGGGACTTTTTTCGTGATGAGTTTGTGGTGGGTTGACCATAGCTGGACGCCAGATGCCCACTAAAGGCGCTCTTTTACTCCCCCCTCCTCAACTGGACAGGGAACAGAAAACACGACCAAAGGCTTGTGGGTTGAGATAAGCACAGGGAGAGATCATTCACTAATTACCATCATGGGCAAAACAGACGACTTTGAGAAATTAGCTTAATTTATTACCAATCAAATCAGTGTAGAGTAATGAGAAATAAGCCCAAATATTAAAACACCATCCCCACTCCCATTCCCTTCTTCCTGGACTCTATTCTGAATTTTTTCTACCTCCCCCTGTGGCAGTGCAGGGGGATGGGGAATGAGGGTTGCAGTCAGTTAATCACATGTTGTCTCTGCTGCTCCTTCCTCCTCATGGAGAGGATTCGCTGCTCCAGCATGAGGTCTCTCCCACAGCAGACAGCTTTTCATGAGCTGCTCCAGTGTGAGTCCCTTCCATGGAGTGTAGTCCTTTAGGAACAGACCACTCCCACAGGGTCACAAGTCCTGGTAGCAAACCTACTCCAGTGTGGGCTCCTCTCTGCATGTGTCTGCAGGTCCTGTGCAGGCTTCCCATGGGTCATGGTCTCCTTTGGGCATCTACCTGTTCTGGCACGGGGGTCTCCATGGGCTGCAAGTGGATATCTGCTC
>VWZK01017732.1:0-13456 GCA_013396935.1 Baryphthengus martii | reverse complement strand
CACAAACAGTGGAATTAATGGCCATATATTTGGTGCTTACTCTGACAATGAAGCTCTCAATATCATTTCTGATTCTTTGTATGCTGTTGGTGCAGTTCAGCGCCCAGATGCTGTGTTTGTTCAGCAAAATGCTAATAGAACTCTCTATTTGTTATTCCTAGATCTGATTCAAGTGATTAGACGCAGAACGCATGGGTGTTTTGTGACTCACGTTCGCTCACACACAAATTTACCAGGCCCTATAACTGTCAGGAATGATAGAGCCAACAAACTGGCTGTCATGGGCATTGCACAAATCACACAGCAGTTTAAATGTGCCTGGCTTTCTCACTCTTTCTTCCATCAGAATGCTCATAGTTTGCAAAAGGAATTTGGTTTGATTAAGGCTCAAGCTAAAGATATTCGTGCCTGTAATGACTGTCAACTGTACTTTTATGCACTGTTTTTTTTGATGGTATTAGTATTAGGGGTCTCTCCGCCAATGAAGTGTGGTAACCTGATGTGGTAACCACATGTTCCTTTGGTAAACTTAAGTATGTCCATGTTACTATTGATACTTTTTCAGGGTATCTTGTTGCCTCAGCAGCTGTGGGCGAGAAAGCTCACGACATTAAATGCCATGGGACCCACTGCTCTGCTCTAATGGGCTTGCCACAAACTATAAAAACCGATGACGGCCCTGCTTATGTGTCCAGTGCCATAGCTACCTTTTTGCAACATGGAATGTGCGACACATTACTGGTATACTCCATTTGCCCACTGGTCAGGCTATCATTGAGCATGCGCACCAAAATTTAAAACACATGTTGCAAAAACAAAAAAGAGGGAGTATGGCTACTATCCCACAGGAACAACTAGATAGGGCCATGTTTACCCTTAATTTTTGAAACCGATCAGCAGATCGTTTATCATCTAATGCTGTAGAATGTCATTTCCAGGTACAGCCTGAATTCACAACAAGGCCAAAGTGTGGTACAGGGATTTACCGGGACCAACGGAGTAGTGAGGTCCTATGGGTCTGATAACATGGGGAAGAGAGTATGCTTGTGTTTCGCTCCCTACAGGGCCCCATTGGCTACCACCTCGGCTTGTGAAACCCTATTGTGAGCTGGAAAGAGAACACTAAGAACCCTATGTCAGGGCTCAGCCGGCTGAAGATCCAAGCTTCTCACAAGAGGAAGAGGAGCAGCAGCGATATACAACATGCGTTACCTGGGGCATGCTGAAACAACTGGATGAAACCACAAGTAAAATGATGAAATGGCTGGGTGCTGAGCCCAGTCTCATCAACATGTTTCTGGCCTATCTTGCTCTTGTATCAGCTAACAGCAAGGTATTTTTTTATTGGCATTTTACTGGGCATGGTTAACCCTGTTTGCACCAAAATTTACTGGGCCTACTTTATAGACTCTCCACTATTCTGGCCATTAACTTGGTGGGATCTGGAGATTCCCATATCAAACAATGATACTCAGTGGTCAGGAGGTGTTTGGTTACCATCCAATGGCCCCCTACAAAACAATTCAGATTGGTTTAAATGGAGTGGGAGATTTTCCTTTAGAAGCAAGTTGCCGATTATATGCTGAACAACAGAAAATGACACTCTGCCCTGTCTCCTAATAGCTGCATAGTTGCATTTGATTCCCAATAGAACTCGTCCTGGTAAAATGGGCCTTGGCTTTTGAGGGGTAACTATACCAGGCATAGATCAAGTCTATTTATCAAAGGCAAATTATAATTGGACCTATGGGAAATACCCAAGCTGTGCCCTGGCTGATCAGAGTTGGTCCTCTGAAGTGGTATTGCAACTATGCCATTTGCTACAGCCTTTCTGCGTACAGAAACAATCCACGGAGTTCTGTGATGGGGGACCTAAGGTTCCCTTGCTAAAGGGTCAAATCAAAGGATGTGAAACAAATAATCAGAGAGCAGGCACAGTTCCAAGTGCATAGCGTGCTGTATTCTGGTCTGTTACTACATTTTGATTTTGAGAATACCTAGATGTTCATCGGCTACTGTGTTTTCAGTTTCTATTTATGACTATAGACCTGCAATTCAAACTTCCCTTCAGTCAAGTGAAGGACATTAAAGGAAAGAGGCACCTAAATCATGTTGCATTTGGCCTAATAAGGAGATAATAAATTCTCTTTGAAATTGTTTAACTTTGAGTGATCACTTACTAAGAACTTGATTCTTTTTATCTTGATGCCGATTTGCATTAGAATGGCAGTTAAAGCTACAGTAAATACTTCACCTCTCATTTTCCTTACCAACTAGTCATGCAACAATTGCAGCAAAGAGAGGGAATGGTGCGCCAAGCACCATGGCTCTCCTGCTCCCTGAACAGCTTGACTAAGAATGTACCCAGAAGCCAGGTCCTTAATGCTTAATATCTAGTTAATTAACTAAGTACACAAGTTACAACATGTCATGGAATGCAATACAGACATGAGTGCTGGGCTTCCTATAAAGTAAGTGAAAATACAATGGATTATTTCTGTGGAATAATGGTATTTGATTTAGAAGTATTAAGGATACAATGTGTGTTGTCCCTTACTTGCTGGGAATAGTTCATACACGGCAATTGCAACTTAAATGCAGCCGCTGTTGTCATGTTAAGATGTACTTTAAGTTATAACTTCCTGTCTTTTTCACTCTAAAACATTCACTTAATACAGCTGCAGCTTTCCATGCTTGTTTTCTCCTTTAAGCTGGCTTGGTTCTGCCTCAAAAGTCTGCACAAGTTTCCTCCATGTATTTCTGCACTGGGAGACTAGAACAACATACATAGTTTCAGTCTTATGTGTGTATATATTTATATATGTACAAAAAAACCAATGCCGTAAGTAAGTCCTGGACCTCAGATTTGACCATTTGAAATACTGTAGAGCTTAGTACAGCACGTCCTTGGTATAGAAGCATGCAGAATAATCAGCCTGCGCAAGCAAACTGCCTTCTGAGCTGCATGTTCTTGGGAAATGAGCACAGGGACTTTTTTGGTTTGTTTTTCATTGGTTTCCAAAGGCAGCCAGGCTTACACACTCATCTGCTGTGTATTTGTGTTTCAGTCAAATTTGACAGAGGGGAAGAGGCATTAAGAAATGAATTTCCATTAAGCTTGTACAGGAAAATATGTTCTTATAATAATTTCAGGAAAAACTATACTGTGAGCTTGAGTTTTGTTAGACACAGTGAACTGAAATGGAGAAGCTGTTTTATGTAATCTAACCCCCAGAAGTGCTTTAAGTCATAGCTCATGCTTTACTAGACCCCGTGGGATCCTCAGCTGGGATTTTTCCCAGAGATGGATTTGCAGATATCTAGTAAGACAAGTTCAGTAGAACACTTCACGTGAATAGGGCTCTTGCAACAGATCTCTGTCTGTCTTTCCCTCATTTCCTCTCATTTCTATTTAGTTTAAAGATCAGTCATAGGATCCCAAATGTCCAAAACCTGGAATTCTCCTCTTTATATTTAAGATATATAGGCTGTGAAACTTGGTAGTGCTTTAAGCTCTTCCTCACTTTGAGCAGCTGGCAATTAACTGGAGATTTTTACAAGTGAAATGCTACAGTGTGGGAGTTCCTCAGCAGAGTGTAAAGGAAAGTATGACCACAGGTGGAAACACAATACTTGATGTTTTGTTTTAAATTTATTACCCGCAGTAGTGACATAAACATTAAACGGAAGCAAACTGGTGATTGCCCCTTCAAGACTTGGACTGTTGTAAAATGGGAGGAAATGAAAATTCATGATTCGATCTGGAGGAAACCACTGCCTTCTGGAAAGGATAGGGAGGTAAATTTTATTTGATTGGTTTTCTATGTTTAAAGTTACGTAAGGTTATTTGCTCTTTTATTTGGCCAGAGTCTTACAGTGGCTACAGTCACTTCCAAGTTGCCTTGTAAGAGGAAATGTACCAAAGGTGTATAAGGTGTGCTGGACCAAATCTGTATTTTAAAGGAACTGTGTGAAGCAGAGGGATTTGCAGCTTCAGGGCCACGCTGAGAAATTGTGCCATGTATCATACACAACTTAAGAAAAGGTAGAAGAGAGACTGTCCAGATGCTGCTTGTAGCAGATTATTAGAATAATAAGTTCGTAAAGATAACATTTTCAAACAATGCCACTGATACTTACTGTTCAATTCCTTTGATTTACTCTATAGTGTATTGTAATGTTGGCACATGGAAAGGTAAGATTTTCATGATGATTTCTGCATTATGGAACCTAATGCTGTTTTTATTTCAACCTTCCACATCTCTGTAAATCTTTGAATAAATTAAAACATTGTCTTGTAAGATTTTCACAAAACTGCTTACTATAAATTTACTGATTTCTTGATCACATTTAGAAATTAATATCCACCTGAACTAATGGTAGGACTGGGCACATGTAGCCAGTGAAAGAGAATGTATTTGAAGGGAGTGTTGAAGAGCAAGAGCCTTTTGGGCTCAGAAGAGATTTTGGGGAAAAGCATTTTGTTAGACTAAAATACTTCCTTGCAATTCCCAGTTCTAATATTACCTGAACCAAACTAAAAGTGGGTTTGCTCCAATTCTGACATTGGAGGCTTTTACCATTACAAGTTGGTAAATATGCAGGCGGCGTGCATCTTTGCTATAATCTATTGGTCTTTATAACTTTTTTTCATAACTGTCGTGATGACTGTCTATTCATTGTCCTTTCATCTATTACTAATAGCTGGAGATCAGCCAGAATTCTACTGAGAAGGAGTTAACATGGATTTCTTCTTTTAACCTAAACAAACTCTTTGAACTGAAAGCCAAATGCCTCAACCCCTTCATAAAAAATCTGACAGCCACGTGGAATATCTGCAGTTCCCTACTCCTTCACAGTGTACTGAGATTGATGCTAACTGTCTTTACAATGAATATTTATTTTTTAAATTTTAGCATTAGTTTGGTTATTTAAAATGGTTTTGCAAAGACACGTAGTAGAAAAGTTATGCACATCCCGCTCTTTTTTAAAACACCCAGGAATAGTCATTAAAGAACTGGAACTGTGGGTTAAAGCTCAGTGACCTATGCATATCCCATTTCTGAAAATGAATGCCTGTGGCCGTATGTAAGAGTACCGGTGAACTATTTTAACATAGGGGATTTTGCGTGTACGTGGCAAAACTGCTACAGTGCCTTTCCCGTTGCATTAACAAAGCTTCAAAAAGACGGGTGTTGGTTATGGTCTAAGTCCTGCTTTAGATACGGGACGGATTTGTATCTGCCTGTTGCCGCCTGGCTGTGCATTTTGCCCTGGCACAGCGCGGCACGGAGCGTTACTGTTTTTCCTGAAAGTTCGCCGCCTTTTCTGGCTTTCGTGTCGGGTTTTGTTCAGGGGTGGCCCAGACTCCGCTCTGGATAACTCTTCACGCAACGNGCAACGGCTCCCGGCGCCCGCGCAGCTGCTGGCAGGCGCGAGGCCGCGCCCGTTGCCTGTGAGGGGTGGGGGGTGGAGCCGAGGGGCGGGAAACCGCCTTCGCCAGGAGGTTTGCGCGGACACCGCCCTCTGTCCTGCCTCTGCCTGCGGGCCGGGCTGTCTCCGATTATTTAATTTGTAGCATTTAGAATGCAGTTTATTTGAATGCTTCAAGTTAAAATTTGTTTTGACAAAGCAAAAGCTGGTCTGGTCATGTTGTTAAGCGTAGAACTTTGGGGTTTTCCCCTTTTAAGTGTACACTTGGACTGATAAGGGAGTGAACAAGTTTTTAAAATCTATGATCCTTTTGGTCTTCATGTTTATTAGTTGAATGTTTTGCTACGATGTCATAATGTGACTTAAGGAACGAGTTGTTAACCTGTTTGAATTAATTGAACAAAGGTAAAGACTGAAGCCATTTTCTCAACTTCTGAGATAATAAATCCTGGGAAGAGGTAATAAAACTTAATTTTAAAAAGTATGAGAAAGATCACGTTTTATTTGGGTATTCCTCTTGACAATGTACAGGTTCACCTTGATGATGGATAAGCGAGCAACTGCTACATCATCTACCATTTTCACCTCGGATGCTGTTAGAGAACACATGAAGAAGAGAAGTGGAACATTACAAGCTGCAAAACGGAATGCTGCTTTAGCATCCAAAATCAAAACTAAATTGATGAGTAAGTCCTGTTAAAATTTAAGCTATTTACTGTACTTAGAATGTATGACTTCAAAAGGAATACTAATTGTATTTAACA
Organism: Baryphthengus martii; assembly: GCA_013396935.1. Taxonomy (NCBI): domain Eukaryota; kingdom Metazoa; phylum Chordata; class Aves; order Coraciiformes; family Momotidae; genus Baryphthengus; species Baryphthengus martii. The sequence goes on along the minus strand of VWZK01017732.1, from coordinate 7,259 downwards.
TGATTTGCTGAATTGCTCCCTAAGAGGATAGCCTGCAAGTTAAGACACATAATTGTAAGTGGTTTATTCATCTAATTATCTGAATAATTTCAGAACCTTTGACATGCCAATGTTTTTTAAAAGACTGTACTCAAGTGCATTTCTAGCATCCGTGTCCATTTTGGGGCATCTAAAAGCTGAAGTAAAAAAAATGAGTAAAATCAATGATCTTTAAAAAAATAATTGTCATAGTAAAATACCTAGCATTACCATTTGCAAAGTCATCTTGGTAGTATACAGTATCACTGGGGAAAAAAAAAAGTTAAATTCCTAAAATATTCTGTAACACATATGAGTAGGCAGGTTTTCTTTAGGACAGTTGCAGGTATGTTTCTAACAAAGCTTTTTTTACTTTGTGTTGTCAGAACTCACATTTATGCTCAAAATGTTTGAACATTTTAGTCTTTAAAATGCATGTTTGTTTTCTTAGAAATTTGGAAACATGTTTATATCCATGAAACTATCAATTTTTAAATGCTTTCTTCTTAAAATAACTTTTAACAATCCAGACGAGCAGAATCTGTGCACGAAATGAACTTGAAGCTGACAGAGTAGTCATCAGAATCACAGTCAACAGAAACAGTTTTATATTAGAAAGCATTGTGTTTTGGTTTTGTTTCATCAAAACTTACAGATAAAAATGTTTTATATAGTGCTCGTTCATGCAGAGAGGGCCTGGAACTGAAGCTATTGAAAATGATATGATTTTGTCTCCTTTAGATAACTCATCTATGTTTAAAGTATCTTTAAAACAAAATAATAAAGCATTAGCTGTGGCATTAAGTGTGGAGAAAGAAAATTCCCGGAAACTGAAGAATGAGAAGATTTTTCTTCAGAGGGAAGTAGAAAAGCTACAACTTCATAATATCTTGTTTCGTCAAAAACTAAAGAGTTTGGTATGCTACAAGTAATATCATTTATACTTAGACCAGCTAAACCAAGCTTTTATCTTTTTTGAAAACTTAATATTGCTTCTTAAAATGGTGACTTAAATTATACATCTCAAATTTGTGAAGTTATATTACCCGATAGCATAGTATTCATGTTTAAATTTTGGTTCATGGGATTTTTTTGTACTTACTAGTTTGTTCAACAGTTTATATATATATATATGTATACATATATACATAGCTATTTTAGTGTCAACTTCGCCTTTATAGGCATTGAGATGGTGTTAAAAATCAGTTTGTGCTCGTTTAAAAAAAAAAAATTTAAAACATAGATTCACCTTAATATCCCATATTTTCTTAATCCAGAAGCCACTTAAAATATATTTAATTACTTTTTCTTTTACATGCAGAATAAAGCTCTTGTAGAAATAGAAGCATTTTTGAATGATAACCTTCTGACTGCAATAGAATTAAGCAGCCTTTCTGAGGTAAGATGTTTGCTGAACTATTACCATATTGAAGTCTTTTCTCAGGATATTTTCAAAGCATCTAAATGAGTACAATGTTGAAATCATATATGCATTTTTAAATATTTACCCTAATTCCTTAAAACTTGGGATGAAGCCTTAGTCTAGTGAAATCAAATTTTACTGTTGTTCGCACTAGAAATTCAGGATTTAATCTTGTTTACAAAGTGTCTAAAAGTTAAGTATCAGTTAGCCCTGATGAAGTCATGTGGCTGAAAAAAAAAAGTACTTCATTATGTGGTATTCTTCACCAATGAGCAAGCTACTTGTCTTCCTTGCTTAGTGCTGCAGTAAATGTCTTGAATGTGCAAACTTCCTCTCAAAAGATAGTCCATGTTACCCTTGTGTCATGGCAAAATTACAGTTAACTTAAAAAAAAATATTTTAATTGGCTGTTCTAAACGGTTGCTTAGTGTTGCTCCATACTTCTATATGTATAATGCACTTTTTATTAGCTATAGCTACATTTTAAAAGTCTATACATTGCTTTGGGATACAAGTAGGTTATAGATTTTGACAAGTTTTGCCACTAAGTATTTTTCTTTAAAATGATTGTGTGTATTTGAATATCATGCACCTTTCATCGTTCTTTCTATTTTTTTTTTTCCTATTCTGTTGGTTTGTTTTCTCCCCCCATGGATATTTCTGATACTTAAACATAAGAGAATATTAACGGTTTCTACTTTCGTACTGTTCTTCTTTTGAAAGAATCTCCAGAGTTCTCTGTCAGCTGGTCCAAGTGTCCCTACTGATGACCAGTTCAAGAGTACATGTCAGTCTGCTGGGTAGGTGGTTATATTAAATGTGGAAGTTGCTAAGTTTCTATGTTTTTTTTTACAACTAATCTTTGTGTATTGTTCTAGGTACTTTTGAGGTAATGAGAAACAATTCCCTGTCTAATTCAGAAATTACCTATTTGCAACTTGGAATTTAGAGAGAGAGTGGTGGACAAAACTTGTATTTGAGTAACTTGCTATTTTCTTCATGGGACCTCACCAGCACAAAGCAGGATTCTATATCATATTTTATACAAACTTTATTATTATAAATATTATCAAATACATTTGTCCCTAAGATAGCATCAGATTTCATACTTCAGTTCTTATTCTCTCGTTTTATACAATTTTAAGGGAATGTTTTAGACAATTGAATGTTACAGTATAAAATGTAATAAAAATCTTCACAGTAAAATTTCCTCCTTTCAGATCTGTAGAATTGCCAGTGAAGCTTCCTTTATTTGCAACAGCAAATACTAAACAGCAAGATAGCCCTTCTGTGTGTGAAGTAACAAATTCTTATAAGTGCACTGCTAGTTTGTCAAAGGAAATGCATTCAGATCAAGTCAAGTTTGCATTATCAGTGCCTCCTGGTATATATAATCAAAAGTTAATTGAAGTAGACCCAGTGGAAACAACCATTGAAAAAAATATATTTCTAAAAGGTATGATATATTTCTATACAGATTATTTATTTTTCAGAGCTATCAGAGAATTAGTATTTAACAATTCAGTACTTGATGTGATACGGAAGGTATAGTAAGATTCCTAAACTGTAATAAACTAATAACAATAGAATGCTCACCCATAAGTATAGGTTTCCTGGCAATTAATTGTATGTTCATTGAAATAACGTAGCTGAAGTGTAACAAAAGTAATGTGAACAAAATAAAACTTTGATAAAAAAACAATAACTGAAGTAGTTATAGAAAAATACACTTTTATTTACACCCAAGATTAAAAAATTACCAGCTTTGGTAAATTAAAAGGTTAGTCCTAGTTAACTAAATTTTTAAAGACCAACCACAGAATGTGTGTATTCAGTAGAGACTGCTGGGGTTTTTTGGTTTGTGGTTTGGGCTTTTGTTATGCTTCTGGTCCATCCTTCAGTAATCCGTCTTACTCTGGTTACTCTGCTATATTCTTTCTTTCCCCAAGCTGCTGAAATGTTTCTCTTTGCAGAAAATCAATTTTGCACAGAACTATCTTGCAACAGTGGCTTCCCGACACGTGTCAAAAATACACAATCTTTAAGGCAGTCTGAGGACCTTACAAAAGAGTATAATGATAGCTCATTGCCATTCTGTGGAAATGTGACTGAAAGAAAGAAACATGCAGTAGTTTGTAAGTCAAAGACTCAATATAATATAAAGGATTTTGATAAGAAATGTAGCTCAGATAACCTGCCTCATCATGCTAGCAGCAGCAACACCACCAATGACATGAATTTGCAGGAAAATGTAAGTGACTTGTTGCATATTATTTCTTCACCTCTTAAATCTAACAATGAAAATAAGGTAGATTTTAAGAAGCTGCTTTTTATTGAGAAGATGAAGCCTGAAGAAACTGTTTACGATGCTGATATGGAGTTGACTGCTAGTGATGCAGGTGAACTACTCACAGTTACAGTGAAAGACAAAGATAAATTACACCGAAATAAAAATAGTAATGCTAATTCTGATAAAATATTAGCAAATTTCAGAAAAGTAAAATATTCTAAGAAGGATAAAGAGAAAATTAAAAGCAACACTGAAGTCAGTTCAAATTTGTGTGCTGAAGAACAGGATACCAGGGCTGACAATAGTGAAGTTTCAAAAATTACTGACTCACAAACTCAACTATCCCAAAGTCAGACAGAACAGCTACCTACAGGAAATTCTGTAGGGAAGCAGAATTTGTTAAATACCAGCAAATACTATAAAGCACAAAATTGTCCAAGTAAAGCTAAAGATACTAGGAGGACATGGCAGGTTAGCTTAACGAGTCCAAGAAAACAGACAAATAAAGAGACTGTCTCAGAAACATTTGAAGACATGGAAAGCAAAATACAAAAAGCAGACTCAACGTCATCTAATAACAAGATTCCACCAGAAGTTTGTTGTGCTGAAAATTTACCATTCCAAGATAACACTTCTAATGTATTGCTTTTACCAGGGACTGTTCCGCCTACAAATGAGAAACAAAGCAGGAAAAACAGGAAAACTTTTCAAAACTCTTCTAAAATGAACACAGCAAAATACTATGAAGATGAAAATGGGCAGCATGGAGAATGTATTTCAAAAAAGTGTCAAACAGAGATACACCAACATGACAGCAAGAGAGGACAAGACCGAAAGAATATTATAATGAGAAGATACAACAAAAGAGGTAGTTACGGACAAAGTGGAGAAACTAAAAGTGACAGCATTCATAAAAAGAAAACTCAGGAAGTAGATCAAAAAAGTATCCATTTTTTGCCAGGCAGCTTAAAATGTGCATTGGCAAAAGCTAGCCAGAAAGCATATATAATACCAAAAGAAAATCTCAAACAGTCCTCACTTCATAAAAATGAACAATTAAAAAATAAGGATGCATTGCATGCAGAGGCGGTTCATGGAAATAAAATAACTGAAACTCAGCAAATGCAAGCAGCTTTAGCTGCTCAGAATGATGTAGCTAGGAATACACCACAAGCTAAAGAGCAAGATGACGATGCTAAGATGTTAAAGGTGGATTCCTCATCAGTGGCACATAAAACCCCTCACATTAGTAATTCTCCTGATAATCAGGTAAAGCAGAAACAGAAGTTTTGTTCTGACATTACTGAGACTACAGCAGAAAATAATTATTTTAGGCATATTGATCAGATGGGACACACTATTTTGGATGACCAGAAAGTCTCTCATAAGTTAGATTCCTTTATGAGCAAGTTAAAGCCTGTGGTTCAAAAATCAGCATTTGAATGTTCTAAGAGTATGCCATTAAATGTAGATAGCTTTTTCCAGGAAAGACTTTCCAGTGTGGAGCTTCCACCTCTTCATAACCGCAACGCTTCCGTGAACTTCTCTAAACTGAAAAATTCTGAAATCTCTGGGGAAAGTGATAATAATAAAGCACTGCATGCTGGAAAAGCAGAAGGAAAGTTGGATCATAGTTCTAAAGAGACTTACAAAACAACTTTGACATCTTGTCATGGTAAGTATATGGGTGAGAAAAAAAAAAAAAGGAATTTTAAATTAGCTAGTGCCTGAAATAGTTGCAAGGTATGTTCTCTTAATATTATCCTACTCTTCTTCCTTGCTTAGCGTGGATAAAACAGGAGTGGGGAAGGGTAAGACTGAAAATCACTAAAATTATTCATATTCTGTATTATTTATCAGTCACATTATATATTTTTTTAATTGTGGTAACTAATATCCTTGTTAATTTTCAATATATTCCAAGATGACATTTAGTTTGGCAGATGTAGGTAGTCTACGTTCTTGAGGAGCAATTATAATAAGAGCATGTATTCATTTTTCAAATAACGTGAATTACTGTAAAGGAGCTAAAAGAATATATGACTAACATGTCTATGCTAGAGTTTAAATAAGCTTTAAAATGCAGCTTTGTAGCTTCATTGTATGAAGGGTCTATTTTGTAAGCATATTTATTCTCAACAAGTTCCTGTTTACTTCACAGTCTCTGAGAATGTCCCAACACCTACACAGTTTCCTAGCTCAAATTAATAGTTTGAATCCCACACTATCAAGCAGATACTGCCTTGGCTTCATTTAGATGCAAGGACACAACGGCCAAAAAAATCTCCTGTTTGACTTGGCCACAGAATAGGAATACTGGCAGAATTAGGCCATCGTGCAAGGTATTAGTCCTGGTCACTTGGAGTTACATCTTCTCATCTTTGACTTCTTCTTTGTAAGGCAGAAAAAGGTCTCATAGTTTTATTACCTTTACTGACAAATTAGTAAACCCTTGTGATTAGCAGTATCAAAGACTACTGACATAAAAAGTGAGCTAATTATTTGATCTTCATCCATTTAAGTATAGTTCAAAAATGAGTTCATTCTCCATCCTACATCCAAATCTATATCTGGAATTAAAACAAGGAAATGCCATCCTTTCTGATGATGCCAGCTCATCTGATCACTACCTTGAGCTGTACTTAGAAATATACCTTGAATGTATCTTGTAATGAAAGTTTCTATATAGTTAGATCTACACAAACATGAATATTTACACTCAAAGGCATCCAACTTTCCTAAATAAGGTAGACTCAGAGATGTCTCAAAACTCTTACTGCTCTAGAAAGACACTGATCTAATCTCTAATGTGAAGCTTTAGAAAAAGCTCAGAATAACAGTTTACTTTCACTTTAGAACTAGTACAAATCAAGATTGATTTGTGAGGCGACCAGACCTGGGAGGTGTTTCATGATCAGAGAGGCCTCTCACTTAAACCAAAAGAGCATTGTTCTTATTTAATGAACTCCAAAAAGACAATGTTTTTTCTTTTGCCTTCATACATCAGGAGAGACTTGCTGCAGGCAGCCCAAAGTCTCCTTAGTAGGTCTCTCAGAAGTAGACTTAGCAGAACTCCAGTGAAGAACCTCTGACTTTATGTCTCTGCTTCACATACTGCAGAAGACTATTGATGAAATGATCAGTCTTACCCACTGAGATATTTTACTTGATCTCAACACAGGATTCTGCTACAGGGCAATAGTAATTCAGCACTATCATCTTGACCATCAGTTAAGTGTGTATGTGCTACCTTGTACAAGGCATTCAGATACTATAATAAAGAAAATATTCACTTTTATTACAAGTATGTAAATATACAATCATAGAATTGCTTGAATTGGAAGGGACCTTAAAGATCATCTAGTTACAACCCCCTGCCATGGGTAGGGACACCTTCCACTAGACCAGGTTTCTCAGAACCTCATCCAGCTTGGTCTTAAGCACTTCCAGGGATGAGGCTCCACAACTTCTCCGGGCAACCCATTCCAGTGTCTCATCGCCCTCATAGTAAAGAACTTCTTCCTACTG
>VWZK01017724.1:84983-122345 GCA_013396935.1 Baryphthengus martii | reverse complement strand
GGGGATTGGAACTAGGTGATCTTTAAGGCCTCTTCCAATCTAAACCATTTTATAACATACGGAGTTCAGTAAATTAGGAACAGTCCCATCTATGAAAACCTAAACATAATAGGTAATGATGCTGCTTGCAGTCTGTTTCTTGCAAAATTGAAGTCAAAGAAAAACTTCTTTTATCTTGCATTTACAAATTTACAAATATTTCTTTCTGTGGATGGAACAGACTAAATGTTCATTTTCTACTAGCATGAATACTGAATTTAGTGGCTAGCTTACATTCAAGGTGGACAATTTTATTGAGACGTACTGCCTCTGATAGTCAAATCTGTGATGTGTACATCAGGACACCCCCCTCATCATACAGCCTGATGTGTACTATCCACAATTAGAGGTGTTCACTGGGTCCCATCTCAATCATTTGCTAGCCAGAGACAAGGAGGACTGTCATACAACTCAGATTAGGCAACCTAATACAGGTGCACGTACTCCATCGTATGGCACCACGTCTTCCTCATGTGAGTGATGCTGTCATTTCGATCAGAGTAGAAGCAAGTCCTCTTGCTCATGTGACATGAAGGGATTTGCACAGTTCTGAGGCTGGGGCAACATGGAGTACGTAAGCAGAACCAGGGAACAGCTCACAAGGGAGCTCTGGCAAGTCATATAACCACCCCACAGGCACTGGGGTGATCTTCAGTTTACACAATATTCTCTACAAGTCAGAATGCCCTTTTGACCTACATGGTAGAATTTATCTTCATTCTTTTCTTGCCTTTTTTTCGTTGCAACAGAACTTGAATAATCTCCGTGTTTTCCACACCTCTCATGGAAACTGCGAGTATTCTTTAATTTTCTTTTCTCAGTTTGGATAACTCCAAGATAAATTTAACAAGAAACTCCATCCATAATGCCCTCAGGATAAAAAGCAGAAAAATTAGGTTTAAAAGTAAATGGAAGATGACAGCTAAATCTTTAAAATATTAGAAACACTAATCTGTTAACTACGGTATCTCTAAATCACATGAGTTCACTGATCAGAGCATGCTATGTGTCCTTCTAGGTAGAGTTGCATTTTGTAAAGCTCCAGTGTAAGCCATTATACTTAGTGGAAATAATTAAAATAATAACTGTAATCACTATCAAGAAATACTTACAATTTAATTAAAGGCAAGGATTCTTTGTCAGTTTCTAACTAGAGTTCTCTATGGATGTGATTTTCAGAAGCACTGGAATTTCAAAGGGAATAAAGTAATTCTGGTCTTTTTCTTTGCCAAGTTTCCAATTCATGAGAAAGACTGACAATATACAAGCATATCTAGTTCTCAGAGGGATTTTTAGGTCATTAAATCCACTCCCTTGTTTCAGAAGTCAGACACATCTTATAACCCTTTTTATAGACACATACCGAAACCAGTGCTGGCTACAGAGGTGTCCTTCGGCAGTACTGGAGAAGATGCTGGATCAAAGCTAGTCAGCTGCTGTAAGCACCTCGTCCCACATGAGTAGGAAGGTGAAGCTTCACTCTCAAAAAGCTCTTTGAAGGGTCTGAAACAAATGCCTTTTTCTGCTTTTAAACATCATGTTCAGCAATGCAAACCAAAACAAGTAACACTCCTGCTCTCGCCCATCATCAGCAGCACTTGTCAAAAGACCATCAGTATCATTCATATATGGAAAGTCAAACCAAAACAAGTAACACTCTTGCTCTCGCCCATTATCATCAGCACTTGTCAAAAGACCATCAGTATCATTCATATATGGAAAGTCAAATGAGCATTAAACAAATTCAAGCTTTAGGGCTTTCTTTTTGCAAGATCACATCAGATATTAGCCACCATTTCTTACCTCATCACAAGCTGATCTCCTCAGTAATCAGGATTTTAATTACACAAATCTGTCTCTGGGTATTTTCTTGCATAACTACTAAAAGGCACAAGCGTACTGAACTTGTGGCTATGGTATAGACATGCATTATAGACAAAATCCGAATCAGGATAAGGTTTTCAAGCTCTCCAAAGTTTGGGTGTGCTGAGATTTATAGGTTTATATCAAGGTGTTTAAAGATACAGTTTTGTGGCTTTTCACTCTGACCCTGGAAGGAGTTTTGTTAGCTAGGGACATATGCATATATCTGCATATGGAGACATTTGCCAACATTATATGAAAAGATGTTTATGTTGGGAGTCTGCAAAAGTGCTGGCTCTCGCCTTTGAAAGCTTGTTACAAGGAAATCTGACAAAGGATCTGACCTGTGACCTTCAACTCCTGACAGGATAACTTTAAGCAGTTCAGAAGTCTGGTTACTTCTGATAAACACTCTCCAATTTGATTGCTTAATAACATCCATCTGTTGAGCCTTCAGCCTGAGCCAGGCAATCCCTTGGGTTTAGGCCCTCTGACAGATTTTGGCATTTTCCCCATTCATTCCCCTGGTCCCAAACAGAACCAAAAAAGGGCCTGACACTATAAAGATAAAAATTACAGATAAACTCAGCTTTGTTGCAGGAGGAGCAGAGGCAGGGATTTAATCCCTGTCCAAGCGTACGGTTTTTGCAAATCTCTCTACAGGGCCTATGTTCCTATCTCTTTCAGGTAGGCTATTTTCTACAGTGATACACGGACAGCAGCTTAGTTTTAGCAGAGTAACTAAAATCCAAACTTGACTTTGGGTATTAAAGAGACGAAATTCTGTACCTGATATTTTCTCATCCTACACAGGGATGACAAAATACATCATTCATTTCACATACTGCCTGTGTGAAAGCACTACTATTGCCATGCTTCAGCACCAGTTAAAATAATGCTGCCAAAAAGAAGCACCTTCTTGCTGCTTTTATTCACATAGGTGGAGTCTGTACTGACTCATTTCCTTTCCTATTAAACATCCTGTTAACTTACATTAATTTCTGCACAAGTTTAAGTTACTGTGGAACAAAATAATGTTTGCTAAGGCTAGAACCACAATGACTTCAGTCCTTGAGAGGCAGGAGGCTCACTAACATACCACATGAACAGCTGACAGCACCCTGTGCTAGGAAAAACTTGGAACAGAGCTGGACTCTGAATGACCCAATCTAGAAAAACATGTGATGGACACAAGCCTCAAGCCCTTCTCACTGCAGAAAAATTAGTTCTTTAACTTATTTCTTATTAGCCACCTTTCACTACCACTTAAAGCAAATAGATGGATTAAATTAAGATTTTTAACAGGATAAACACTACCAAACCCCTTAAACTGAACTAAAATTAAAGATTGGTTCAACGGATGTGGGGAGGAAAACACAGTGATACTTGGAGGCAAATATCCATGAAGGTAACTGAGGAGTAGAGCTGGCCACCTTCTGTCTTTGTGATATATCTTGGAGAGTCTGGAAGGCAGCATGTTGTGGCATAGAAAAGGGAGCTTCTGTTTTCTCTTTGCTATTTACAATTTTCTACACTTTATTATCTTCTACTATTTCTCTCTTCCTCCCCTCAAAGTGTTAGGCTGCATCTCTTTCAGCTGTTTGACAAACAAGCATTTTTCTGGTCCTAATCTCTTTAGGAGGTACACTACAGATACTGTCATTCCAAAACTCAGAAAAAAAATGAAAGAGGTAGGCTTCTAGTCTAGGCACTGCAAGTCCCTTCTCTGAGGAGCCTGTCTCTGCGTTTAGTACAGGGAGATTAAGCTCCTAATCAAAGCACTTCCGATGCCTGAAGCCAGATGATGCAAAGCCTCCCCATTCCAACACCTCTGCTCCCCACAGTACATCCCGTGTGCAGCACTCTGCAAGCCAACTTGGAAGGTCACAAGGAAGACCTTCTGTTCATATCCAAAGACACAACTTTTAGCAACACTGAGTCCTTGCCAACTGAAATCTCTGAAGGCAAGGTGGAGAGACTGCTGGAAATCATTCAAAGACAAAATTATAGGAAGTCTTTCACAGTAACGCAGCACTGATGCAACCGCATCTTTTGAAATCGACTGAATGACACCTCCACTTCCATATTGCTAGAGCCAAGCAGTGAGCATTACAGAAAACACAACTCCCATCAAAGCCAACTTCCCTGCAGTAGAACAGAGCTTATACAAAAAGACAGCCTTGGGTTGCTTTTAATTTCTATAATATACAGCTTGCCCTAGTTTATACACACTGCAGCATTAGACAATTAGACATGCTGAAGTAACATTATTTGCCTGACTCAACTGAGCATTCTCCGTCTCCACTCCCCTTCCCTTCTCTCCCCTGAGTGTGGACCATTATTCTCATTTTTGCAACTCTCACAGAATAGCTGCCCCACAACTATAATTAGTCCACTGCTTGTTTGTTTTGATAGCTGCATTTTCTAAATCAAAAGTGGCATTCTTTTCTCAAAAGTCTTGATTATTTGCAAATTTTTGCCTAGGATATTTCTTTCAATTGTTTCTCCTTTACTTTCACATCTTTGTGGAGAAAGGAAAGGGCTAATTGAAGTTAAGATTGCCAGACTTAACTTGTGATCTTAGGTATATTATAGGATTGATGTTTACAGTTTCAAAAATTACTAATCTTTTGCTGAAAGTGTCAAAAAGCAGGGAGTGGGGAAGAGAGGGCTGAAAAAAGTATTTGCAGCTGTTGTTTTATAAAGCAACTCTATTATAAGGTTTACAGCTTTTTCCCGAGGCATAGAAACAATGCTTCCTCTGTGACCTTGTGTAAAATTAATACAATGGAAAGATCACCAACAGTAATATACTTATAGTCAGATTCTTGTAAAATGTGTAACTGTTGATAAACTTTGCCAGAAACACAGCACATGCAAAATGCACAATATACAGCAAAATACTGTGAAATGCAGTACACACTGAATACTTGAGGATGGGCATTGGAAAATTTTTACATTATTTTAAAGTAGCATATCATTTAAGGTAAAGATATTCATGCTGACAAATCACATCAGCACATATTCCTGTTTATTTACCATATCAGCTAATGTTGGACAGACTTAAAATTGCTTGCTGGGACTACTTTTTGTCTAAACCTACACTGCATTAGTTACCATTAATCCTGCAGTGTAGCTCCCAAATGGCAAGAAAAATAGTCACTTATTTTGAAAAATGCCTAAAAATGACACTACTTTATCCATCATCTTGCTCCTTTCTAGCCCTAAGGAGTTCTTGTGTAGTCCTTCAGGAGGCTTAGAATACCTATCACTAACAGTAGAAATACCCTATTTTTTGATCTACATGCTTGTGACAGCTTCCTAAATACAGTTTCAGATTATCCTCAAACATTTTCTTTTTTTTGCACATCAGGCATTTGTAGTATTTCGAGAGGCAGGTAGGAGAAAAGAAAATACTCGGTACAATTTTTCAGCTGGCTACCTAAGTTATTTGAAAATATTCAGATAAGAAGTTCTAGCGACTTTATTAATGCAATGTCAAACGTAAAGCAAGTCGAAAATAAATGAAGTGCAATTTATCACATGAAGTTTACTATGCCAAACACTGAAATTCACAGAGCATTAAACCAGAGAAACAACCCACAGATTTAGTATCTTCTCCTACTCACTGAATAACTAGCAACTCCCTCATGCTGGGGTGAACATAACCCTTGTACATTTTTTCTGAAATAACCTGTGTGTTAAGGCTCTATCACTTTTGAGGATCAGTATTCCTGAAACTAGACCGATAAAAGTTTTCAAGCTGCCAAAAATATAAAGAGTGAAGAGTAGTTCAGCACATCCAGCTCAGGCAACTTCAAGTTCTGCTCAGGGTCCTTTCAAAGACTACAGGATTGGATTAAACTGTGGATTTATTCGGACAGTTGAGAGCTTTCCTGTCTCAAGGGAGACTGAATAGTTCATGCTCTCTGTATAGCTCAAGTAGTAGTATCTTCTCAGGCAAAAGCTGGTGAGTTTGCAGCAGCTCAGCTTAACAGTTCAGAGCTTCCTTGTTTCCTTACTCCATCCACTGAGGCAAAACACAGGAGTACTGGGAGTTGAAATCTGCAGAGATTTCTTCTCCAAGCTGAACAACTCTTCTGCTCTGAACATCTATTGAGGTTTTACTAACAGCCCAATACAAGTGTCACATATGAGCACAGATATATACACCAGGGGTATATCTCTCCAAATAAAGCCACAGAAGATTTCAGCTCAGGGACTAAAACAGTCAGCCTCAGAAAACTGTGGCACTTAGAAACAAAATAAGAAAGCAAAAAATCCAACAAAAATCCAAGCAGTCAGGTGCATCACTATTGCAAGTGCCCAAATAGTACAAGAAGTTACATGGCAATACCATGCCATTCCCAGTTTCTAGGGGTTCAGCACAGTGCAGCTTCAAGAGTGGGGAGTAAGACAAGCTCCCATGGGGAGTTCACCAAGCTCCCATTGCATCTGTGCTCTTATCTCTCCTGTGTGGACTTCCTGCAACAGAAAGGAACAGGATGTACATCATTAGTCAGCCACCATCTGTAGCTAAAACATCAGATGGCAATGAAGTAGAAGAGGGGAGTTACTATTCTCTTCCAATTCCATTTTTCAACAAGATGGAGGTGACATTCAAAATACAGATTCAAAGAAAGAAGAGGAACATGGCAGAGTGGAATTTCAATCTACAGATTCAGGTGACCAAATGTAGCCACAGCTCATAGATGGTCAGTCTCAGGGACACTTTAGATGCTACTCTTGAACATTCCTTGAGAATCAAGCATCAGAAAGGCTACATTTGTCTGCAATAGTGGTGACGAATCAAGGCAAAATATATTTTTTATATTAGTCATATCCCAGAATAAAATAAGCAGACAAGAAAGGAATACTATGCAGAAGAGAAAGAAACTAATAGTCCATCAAATTGAAAGTCTCACATTGAGGATCATGGTAAAACACATTCCCAAAACCTGCTCTGGCCCAACAAGTACAGATTTTTTTTAAGGATCTCAGTAGCCCGTTCCTAAAACTGTGTAGTTGCCATAGAGGGTTAGTAACAGATTAACCTTGGGACTATTTCACATGGAAACTTGTGTCAAGAGACCCAGACAGCAGAACAAACCTAGAGAAAAGAAAATCTGAGCTTGTGTATTTTACCCAAAGCCTTTTTAGCAGAAGCAATATGATCTACGATTGCAACATGACTCTGACTCATGTGAACATGCACAGAACTCTTCAGCCCCAAAACAAGCCATCAGGAAGGTAACCAAGTATCCAGCAGCTCAAGCTCTTCCAAACTATGCCAATGCTCACAGAATTTAACATGATTTGGATGGGCGCTTTTCAAGTCTCAGTCTCCACCTGTTGGATGATAGGCCAGACTTGCCATTTTTCAGGTTCACAGATCTCTTGAGTATTCAGTCACTCACAACCAGTGGAGCAGAGCACCCATGATGGCCTGTTTACCTGACAACAGCCTACTTCACAAAAATGGACTCGCCCTGATTAGTACAAAGATAATAAAGTAAATTTGGAGGAATTGTGTCAACTCCAGGCTTACACTGGACAGGACAACCAAGAGAAGTGCATTAACAGAGGCAGCAGAGCCATCTGAGTACCTAATTCGTTCCTTTACACCTTTTCCATAAGTGTTATTCTTAGGTCAGTTTTAAATATCCCGGGAATTTAATCTATTTTATTTAGAGCTCTCTCTAGCATGTCTGTTCCATATTGCAAGTAAATCTGAGAACAATGGGACTTTTTCATATTCCTAAGAGTATCTTGATTACCTTCCTAGGAATCCTTTTAGGAAAGCTATCCCACAGATGAGACTATGAGAAGTCACCAGTATTGCTCTCAGTTGTGCTACTTGGCTTGTCTTCCTTTCCTCCCTCCCCCCATAGTCTTCAATAAATACTAAATGTTAATCAAGCATAAAAGGAGCAATCATTAGAATTCCCATATATCAGAACTTTATATACATGCAAAAGTACATATTAATAAAGTGGAAAAATTAACACTGAGCAGAGACCATACGTAATATCTATAAATATTTCAACGCTAATTGCAACGGAGATCAATAAAGAAGATAGAGCTTTACACAGCATTTAGCTATGGATAAATAATGCAAATAATCATGTGCATGTGAATTTGAAGAGAAGAGAAAGAATATTATCCCTTCATGTTCTGCAACATTGGCAGCCTTAGGTTAAATATAATTTCAAAGTGTTTCTTGGCTAAATCTAGTATCCCACTCTTTTGAGGAAAGTTGTTGGATCCCACTTAAAAGCCCAATAATCCTGCAAGGAGGAAGACCACATTACCACAAGCAACTAAGCAGCCCTCCAACTATCAATTATTAGACAACATTCAGCAGCAGGCCTGGCATGCTCTTAAAATAAGTTAATGTTAACATATAGTAATTACAGGATATATTGCTGTTAATTCACACACTAAGCATGAGATGAATTCTCAGCAAGAAAAGTCTCTTGCATAAAAGCTCCACAGATCTCACTCACCCCTCTGTAAGACATTTCATGGTCTGCTCCTTATACACTGACACTATGCCTGCAGTTGGACTATGGGAATAACTGATTTTTCAGGATAGCCACAAAACAAGGAGGACAGGAGAGGGTCCTGACTGCAACCCTTCTGAAGTTTTCGTTTTCTTTTCTCACAACAGTGAAAGCATGCCATTTCACTGGGCAGAAAACATGTTTTCTGTACGAAACAATTTGTGGGCACTTGGAGGACGATCAAATGAAGCAAAGGGCCAGATGCACAAAACTGCAGAAGGCTACTGCCTGCCCCAATTATTTAAAAGTGGATAGAGCACTCTACCAGCCTCAAATCCCTTCTCTGCCTGGGAGGGCACGAGTCCTGATCATGTACACAGGGTAGAGGCCCTTAATCATACCCTGGCTGTATAGGAGACAGGAACCCAGAAAAGTGGTGCTGGTGGGTAATGCATGGTTCAATATAAATCAGGAGCCAATTCACAGAGGCAGAGACCAGAATATATCTGCTGTGTTCCACCAGTCTCATAGCAGTGGGGGTGACTGCCTCTGAAATGCTTGGCTTGCAGCTTTCCCTAAATTACAAATATCATATATAAAAACACTTAGATATCTGTTGAGAAATCAGCAGGATCAGATATTTTTCCTGTCAGAAGTAGGACCTCTAAGCTCTAGACTTCACCATGCTCTCATCACAGAGGAGGACTGAAGGGTGCCCTTGCTTATCCTCCTTCCTCCTACATCTAGCAGGTTGCTAGAAGGCTAAAGCTGTGTGTTCACACTTCCATCAGCAGAAACCCATTGGCTTCCACAGCCCCATCTCTGCACCAAACAAGATGACCAAGACCAATGTTTTCTGAGAGCAGCCTTCCCCCTACCACCTAGCCCCACTGCCACACACACCACTCCCTCCCTCCATACACCCTGTCTACCCAAAAAGTCCATTATAAGCTAGATAAACTTTACCTGAGATATCAAAAGTCTGTAACTAATTTCCTCCAGCCTGCTTTTGTTGCTCCTTTCTCTGAAAAAGCAACTAATTTGGAGGCTGACTCGGGCCATGAGACCTGCAGGTCTCCCCTCAGGGAAGGAGACGCCCACATTTTCATGAGACAACTGACTGGAGGCTTGTCTGCTTGAAGTCATCCCAGCCTCTTGATGCCTTTTGCTTCTGTTCTCATGGGAGAAGAGAGATGAGCCCCACTTCCTACATTTGGAAGATTAAGACTAGACTGTTGTGTTATTGAAAATACCACCTTCCCAACTGCATCACTCACCACACTAACATGTTCCTGCTTTGGCATTCCAAACAGCCTTCTGTGACCCTCCCTCAGTGTGCTCTGCACCCCAGTGCTCTTCAGTCACCAGTGCTCTTCAGTCACCAGATAGCACTGATGTCCCCTAATGAAAACAAGCCCTTCCTTTTCCTGGCTGGGAGGCAAGCACTGTGACTCAGCAGAAGTTACTGTATGAATAAACATGGGGGCCAGATCTACCTTGACACAAGCAGTCCTTTGGCACCCTTCTGGCAGTGCCAGAGAGCCCTGATGTGATTGCAAGGGTGCTTTACCTCCACTTTAAGGTATTTTAGCCATGCCAGGGACAGGTAAAGTAATCTCAAAATAAATGAAATCAGGCCCAGCAAGGACAGAAATGTTACAATGGCATTTTCTGTGGGAACTTCCCCAAAAGTCATCTCCCACTGAAATTCTACTCTAGGCTGATGCTCATTCTGCTGGTCACATGTGGCTCCCAGATCTTTCCAGCTCATCAGCTTCTGAACACATGTGATGGCGTCTCTGTGTGGTGGAAAAGAAAAAAGGAAAAAAGAATAAAGGTGGCTCCGCTTCCAACTCCACAAAGGATATGAGCAAGCTGTGTATGCTTCTGCAGTCCATGTCAGTCAGTAAAATTAGATCCTTACAGCCCCCTCCCTTGAAGACATGTAACTAGCTACATATCATCAGGCTGTACAGAGCTCTGTTAGAGGCACGAGTGCAACAGGAGAACGGTAAGAAGAATATTGGCTTGGTTCTGCCATTGCCAGGGTCTTTCCATTAACTGGTCAAGGAAAGACCACTGGTGAACAGGCTGCAAAGGCTATGTGGAGCTATGATGGGTGCTTCTCAAATTGTTACAGTGTAAATATATATAGTGGTGGGGGGGTTTGTTATGACTTTCCAATGAGCTTTAAGTAAAACAGAGGAATAAAATACCTGCACATTTGCAATTATTTTAAATTATAGATTCATGGCTTTGTTTTCCTTGCTTGCTTTTGTTTGAGTTTTAAGATGAAAGCAAACAGTCCAAGGTTATCCTGAAGAGAATCTAGATATGTGAAGCTCTTTAATTCTGCCTATAGGGAAAAATAGGCTGCTTCTCTTCAAACCTTTAAAATAATATTTCATACCATAATCAGTGCAATAGAATGAACTGATTGATTTTTTGAGAAAGGCAAGGGGGCTAATTTTTCACAGAGATAGCCAGTACTGTCTACAGTGTCTATGCTGAAGATTATACATGCAAGTCTTTTACAGCACTGCTGCCATTCCATGCAAATTCCTTTGCTAACTGTATATTAAAAACACAGTGATCTTTTTTAACCTCTGTCTGTGTCCCCAGTAATAAAGGAAGTCAAATGAAAATGCAGGGACCAATAAGCACTTCTATGAAATTTAAACTAAGGATATCCCAAAGATGCATGTCATTTGGGACATTTGCTGACTTTTTTTTCCTTTAAATCAAGTCAAGACTTAAATAAATAAATTAGGGAAAAACCTCCCAAAAGGGTTAAATTTTTCCCCTACAGCTTCTCTAAGCGGAACTGATATTCTTAGTCTGACTTAAGGATATGGAATAGAAAGGCTGCCAACATCTGTTGTGGTCAGAGACAGATAAAAGAGACTAATTCAGAGCTGGAAGAACCCATGTACAGCATTCTGTGTTGCATTACCCTTGCCATAAAAGCACGCAAAATAGTATTGGATAGTATGGAAGATAGATGTTCACCAAAACTTCTTCACTATAGAGAGCTAAGTTTCATATGCATTATAGGTACCTTCATCATCACAATGAGACACAGAATGCACAACATTTAACTTCTAACAGGGGAAATTCCAGGCTGAGAATACTTCAGAAACACCGAGTGTGTAAGCACACTGCTACATAAGAGGAATGAAAGAGATGAGACAGGTGATTTGTGGTCTTACAGGTATTGAGAGCAATATTGATTTAGCCTGTTGACCACAGAAAAAGTTAGCAGGAAACAGATGAAGATTCTAATGAACTTTGGATGTGGATTAGCCCAAGCTCTAAGAAGGCACTCAGAGCAAGAGTATCCACACAGAGACTTGAAGAAAAGCTAATGTGATTTACATTCACACTCTAATTCAGTTATTAAACATACGTTACGTAGACAAGCCTTCAAATTACTGCAATCACCAACTATTTCCAAGGATACCAATTGCATTATGACAGTATATAATATGCATACAGTCAAAACCAACTCAAAATCTACAAATTGAAAAACCATTATGTCCATTTATATTTACTTTTGCCAAGACTGATCTCTCTGTGGGAAGAGAACTTCAGTATCTGAGGTAGATTCCGAACAACAGCTATTTTACTACAGAGGAAGGGAACATTTTACAGGCAAACAGCTTAACTGCATTACAAGTGAGAATGAAGTGACACCAAACATGCAGTATCTAAATGTTCTTTTGGTGCATGGTCTGTTGTCCTTATTCCAAGGAAGCTCTTGAAATGAGCAGAAACTGCCTAAGGAAACACAGCCTGCCTGCCTTACTTTTGTTGTAAAGCAGGAATTGTACCTTACTTTGCTTGCATCAGCAGAAAAGAAGCAGGCACAGAACTAAAACTCCCTGCCAATGGGACCATGGCAAGCACTGCTGTCACCAGGGGTAGAGAACAGAAATGATCACAGGAACTGGGGCCAGCTGCCCAGCATATGAGAAGGGCAGATGTAGAGAAGTCTTGCCTTCACTTCTTCAGCTAGAAGATGGCCCAGTCCTTTCTCCAATGCATGACTGAGCCTACCACTATTTCTCTCTACCTCTTACACTGACATGCCTATAAAAAGCACATCCCTTAGCTTTCTGCAGAGATGTAGAAAGTTATTGGCATATATAGTAATCAATCAAAACCTCAAGAATTTAGAAATTCTCCTTTAGATACATCCACCCATTTTAAAATTCACTTTGCGCATCTTGGTCCTAATAGCCTGGAGAGCCTTGACAAACATTTCTCACTTGATATAGAAATGTCAAGTTGGAAGGGACCTAGAACGATCATCTAAGTTCAACTGCCTGACTACTTCAGTGACCAAGATAAAGCACATTAAGGGCATTGTCCAAATGCCTCCTAAACACTGATGGGCTTGGAGCATTGACCACCTCTCTAGAAAGCTTGTACCTCTGCGTAAAGAGGTAAATCTGAACTTCACTGCAACAGCTTTATGAGATTATGGAGCACTGGTTTGTACCTGCACTGGATCAATAATTGGGTATTCATAACAAACACCAGTTTCTTCTCCTATACTTATTGTGCATGTCTTTCACAAAACAGGTGTGAACTTCAAAGCTACCTTTGTGAACTCATCCCCCCATTGCCAAACTTTTAATTAAATCTTATTTTTTTATACTCCATAGCATGCTAATGTACTAAGTATACAAAAAACTATTAAATCATATTTATTGAAGTTTTACCACTGTTAGAGACATATTTTACAAGATTAAAAGCCTCCAAATATGTTTTAAATTATGTATAAGTATTTATTTTGTCATACTGCTGTTTTTTTTGGCAAATATAAATATGTTTTGAATAACTGATCTTTACTTTAGATGCATGGAAATCAATTATTTAAAACATATTTTGAGATTTAAACAACTATACCACATCTACCTCTTCTGTAATCTCAGCCTGCATATATCAAAATCAAGATGCACACTGCCTCTTAAAGACAACATGCTACAGCTAAATAAAGTATCTGATACAGCTCTTAGATCCCACTGCATATCTCCCAGTTGTTAAATAATATGCCCAGGAGGCTAATAGTCTGTGCAAAATGTGATCCAGTGGGATTTTGCCAACCAAAACCTGACAGCCTCTAGATTCTGTTTCTATGCCTGCAATGGTAGCTCCCTGCAAAGAGACAGGGTTTGGGCAAGAAATAGGAAGCTTTAGTACACCACACAAGTTCTTCATGTTCCACAGTCCAAAATAGACTTATCTGGAGCCAATTTACTGAGTGTAATTTATACCAGATCTTTGCTGGAATGACTTGCACTCTTGCAGCTCTTCAGATGTACATCCAATAGGGAGCTGTCTCTCTGTACGAGTCTTAATACAGAGGTCCAAGTACAAAATCCAGTACTTGGAGACACCATGTGGTTTTGTAGCTCTCCTTGAGAGCTGAGCCAACAGCTCAGCAGCTGGGCTACATCTATCCATTGAGTCCTCCTGCTTGTGACAGATATAATATAGGTTATTTTCTTTTCAATATTTGACAATGTTCCTCAATAAATAATGGGCTAAACAGTCATAATGAGGTTTTCAGTCTAAGATGTTTGGGTTTTTAACTTGGCTATTATTTCAGAAGGATAGACCCGGTGCTTAGAGATGCTGAGCAATGACTACGCTTACTGGAAGAAATGCATAAGGAATATACAAATTTCTTATGAATCTGTAAGGCCATGGTAGTTTTTCAGTGTTCATGAGCCTGAAATTCAAAAACCACTATGGAACAGTCTTCTATATTTCTCATGCCCAGTCTACGTATTACAGAGAGAACCTGAACCATGAAGCAACAGTAGTCACCAAGGAATATTTGCTGTATGTGAAGGAATTCTTTGAAAATCATACACTGAAGGTATGCCTCCACTGCATCCTGCAATGCAGTGTAGATACACAGCAAACCAGTTCCCATAGCAGGAATAGCCCAGGCTAGTCATCATAAAACTCAGCAGGTGACCTCTTGAACAATAAGAGAGACCTACAATAAGCAGAATTTAGTTCATTTTGCTGCAATTATGTTGTCCAGAGGTCCTTAACTAGAAAAGTAACATTCTTGTTGCTTTTTCTTCAGAAGGGTAGGAGAAGCTTTTGAGCAACCCATTGTCAAGCTTTCTTGATATAGGCAGAAACTTGATTACACTCACCCACAAGTATACCTTAGACCATACCACCACTATAGTATCAAAAAGGCAATTTTCAGCAGTCTCACACCCCCACTGAGTCCTCACTATGTCTATTTTTCAACAGGGGGATAAGGTACAGGGATGCTAAGCCTCATATCAAACAGGCAGTCAGTAAGGGAGCAGAGTGGTCAACATAAACCTGCCATGTCCTAGATTGTCACCTTAATTTCTAGAGCATCCTTTTAGCTTGGACTGCCTGACCAGCAGTTCCTGAACTGCAAAGCAGGGCAGCAGAAACTTCACCAAAATTAAAACAAATAGATTTTCGTTAGCTACATACACAAATGGCTTATGCCAGCACCACAATAGGTTCTTATTCATTTCTATAGGCCTACTTGCCTCTGAAAAAGGGCTAGAGAACACTCCTGAATATTTTTTGCTAAAGTAGCTGAAATCATTACAGCATCAGGTGCAGGAGCAGTAATTAAGGCTCTCTTATTGCAAACCCTCAGCCACACACAACGATCTCACCAGTTTTGATATTTATCAGTGACAATACAGTTCTTTTAGATCTTCAAAGAAAGCAGAACAGGGCGATAACCCCAACGCCAGGGAAGTGTAGTTACTGACCACACAAGTGGCGCGGCCACACAGCTCTGCCTCTGGTGTCCCACCAGAGCAGGGGACTCATGAGTAAAGGACAACAGCAACATCAGCATAGAAGACCTCAATCTCCTGTGCCACCTATCACCCTGCTGGGATTGGTGTGGTGGTCCAAGCATAAGCTGCAAGTAAAATGCAAAAAAAGCTGGGATAGGGAAGAGCGATGAATGGTGTTTATGTAGATGCTCATCTAGTTATGTACTGAGGAAAAGAAAGATACAAGCAAACTCCCTGGCACATGACACTCTTCTACCTCCTCCTGTCCTGGCAGCCTGCCCCACACAAGCTTGGAGTTGCCAGTCACTACCTGCCAACACTGCCTGCCAGACAGCAGCAGCCATCCCCTCTCTCCATCACAATGCGAACCATTAGACTCGCACTCAAGCCCTTGTTTACAAGTGGCACAAGAGCTGGGTTACCACCCTCTTCCTCTCAGTAGCCAAGAGACATAGCTGTCTGTGTTGGGCCACAGACAACTATAGTTGAAATGCTATTCTGAATGCAGAGGGATCTAAGCTTGTGTTTAAGATAAAATTTGCCTAGTGCCTTACTGAGTCAGACAAAGAGATACCAAAAAACCCACCAGAGAAAGCCTGGAGGATACCAAGGAGAAAGGACAAGGCTGGATTCATTATTATTTTAACAGCAGCCCACTCTTTCAAATTAGTTGATACTTCTGAAGGCTGTTGAAGTAGAACTGTTTCTAGACTATTAAGTTGGTGTAAGTATTTACTCTGAATAATATTTTGTGATTCAGCTGCCAGATCTCTTTTATCTATAGCAATTTCCAGTTAGTAGATGTCATTTGCACATTGCTTTACATATATTTAAGATTTTATGGATTAGCCGTGTGCTTCCCAGCTTTGTTAACAGCTTTCCAAGCCTCTTGAAAGAGCTGATTCAGCACTAGGACACCATAGGCTACAGTACCATCAAACACATCTCAGGCAACAGATACATATTTTGGCTTTATCCCTCACAGAGGTGTGTAAACTATTAAGAATATCAACTTTAAGAAAGCAGCAGATACTGTTCCTCTCATAAGACCACATAGGAAATAGGACTTAGTAACAGAGAACATGCCTACGGCTTTCTATAGACTATCAATATTTTAAACCACAAAACTAAAAGAAAGCCTTTTCATTCTTTAGTCCTCACATCTAGTGATTTTAGAGTACTTTTAACAGTCTGTCTCTAACAACACCTCTGCTTGGCACTAAGCAGTCACAAAAGACAAGGAGCCAGTCTCAAAAGGTTTACAGCTAAAAACAAAAGAAAAACGTATCTCCAAAAAACCCTTTGTGAGATCAATAAATATTATGCTCGCATTTCATAGATGGATAGACCTCTCTGTGCTATATTTAACAGACATACACAAGGCCTGCAAAATAAAACAGTACAGACTCTATCAAGGCTGGAGATTAGCGCATCAGAAAACACACATAGCTTGCCTCAGTTTTTCAACCAAGCATCTCACCAAAAACCCAGTACTTTTAGTCATAACAGACTTAGGCCACTTTAGATATCTCTTACCCACTCCTTCTTTAAAGCCTCAACTTTCTCCATGGTGTAACAAGGAGGGCAGCAATCACACACAGCAGTCCCTACTCACAGTACAGCATGGAAAATGGGAGCTCCCATGCCCTGCCCCTCAGCCCTTTATAGTTTGTTTTGCCACCTGGTGTGAGACACAGCTGGGATGAATTGCTCCACCCAAAACACTAGGCTATGTAATCCATGTGGGCCTCATGGCTGTCAGAGAGGGATTAGAAGTTAATTTATCTTGGTGCAGCAGCAATTTGGTCTACTAACCAGAGCTACAGCACGTTCTGCAGAAGGCCCAGAACAAAAATGTAGCAAGCTGCTTGCAAAGTTCCTATAGAAACCTTCCCAAGCAAAAAAAGTGCTACTCCCTCTCCTCTACTAGAAACACCTTCCCAGTAATTTGCTGCTCACAGTCAAACTGATATTGGTACTTTGTTGACAAAGACCTTTCATGAACAAACAAAGGCCACAAAAATAGTCAAGAGTTACCAGATGTTAGAGAAGCACCAACATTTCCCCATAGCAAGACAAAAAGCTATCATCAGCAGCCTAAAAAGAGTTTATTTTTGTTTATGATACTTGAACGTGAGAGCAAACTGGGCCACCCATTTAGAGCTGGATTCTGCTCCCTGACTGCACAGCTATTTTTACCTTCTGTGTTTTTATAACAAGTCTGGCTACAAACTTTGCTATAGCTCCTTGTACAAGGAGAATTCATGGGCTTTCAGGAAGACTGACGTATTTTAGATTAGATGGCAATTTTATTTGAAATGTGACAAGGAAAAAAAGTGGCTTCTCTTACTTGACAAATCTGTGCCCTGTGTACATTCAGTTTTCATTTATTCATACTGGTGATGAAATATAGTCCCCTCATTTTCAATTGCTTAGCCCCACAGAGCTGGTAGAGCTCAGAGAGAGAAGAGCATCCACATCTCAGGGCTTTCCTGAGAACATCTGTGTGAAACTTGAAGGGTTTGTGTTTTTCTTTTCTTCTTTTTTTTTTTTTCCTTTAAATTTGCCTGGAATATTTGTAGGTAGTAAGCATAGGTGGATCTCCCCTACAGCTGTCCAACCAAGCTACTGTGTGTCCAGATGTTTGTACTATTCAGGACCCACAAGATCTGTTTAGCTAGCAGTAGGTAAAACATCATGAGATTCACCAAGAAGTTAAAGCTATGAGATTCTTAT
The DNA here is from genome assembly GCA_013396935.1 of Baryphthengus martii. NCBI lineage: Eukaryota > Metazoa > Chordata > Aves > Coraciiformes > Momotidae > Baryphthengus > Baryphthengus martii. Next base: position 104,389 of record VWZK01017724.1, on the reverse strand, counting down.
GTAAATCCCTTGCCTCCAGTAGTTAAGGCTTCAAACAAACATAGTGAAATTTATGATAGAAGTCACCAAGCATATAAAAACGCCACTGAGGTTAAGCAAAAGCTTTACAAGAGATAAGTCTGCAAAGGTAAGCAAGGGTGTATTTTGGCCATACCACTGCCTCTGTCCTCCTGGCCCATCACCACAACAGCCAGCTACTTCTCCTCCTGTTAGTAAAGCCCAGTGCAAGCAAACGTGTCATGAAAGTCATCATGTTGACTAACTACCACATATATCACATAATATGTTGTCTGTAAGAAAAAAATGTAAGAGGTGGTAAGTCCAGTCCCAACTTTTAGAAGTGTTCCTGCAAAAAAGGCACATAGAGAAGACAGAGGAGGAGCAGCCCTCGCTGTTCAGGGATGTGTGGGACAGCCTGGTTTTGAAGACAAGCCACACTCCTACAACATTTGTTACATGCATTTGTTTGGTGACACGTACAAGTGGTATTCTTCAAAGTTGGCCATCAGGTAAACAACATGGATGACAGATGCAGCTGAAAAATGTGTTCCTTCCCGGTGGCTCCCTCCAGAGTCTGGTCTTTACTTTCCTGAACTTTAGGTGAAAGTTTTATTTTGGGGATGGTGGAGGTGGGGGTGATTTGTTGGGTGTTTTTTTAATTCCTACATAATTTCAGTAGATTCCCCAAGATAGAAAATTTTAGAAATCAAGCAGCCAAATATATAAATAAAAGGAGAGAATAAAGGGGGAAAAAAAATGTCACCCTCAAGCAGTTCCATCACGGGATGACATTTTAAATCACATCATGTCTCACACCCATTTCTTAGTGCAAAATAAATCACTTGAACAGAGTGCAAGCCAATTTTTACTTTAAAAAATGTTGTGTCCTAAGGCTCTCTTCTTGAACTTCAAAAGCATACTTCATAATTACTCTACCTATCAAAGGAAACTCAATATTTCACCACCAATCTCCCCCTGCTTGTGTTATAATTTTTAATTGTTAATAAATTATATTAATTTTAAACTGGTTATTCTCTCTTGAAATTACATCTTTCAAATGAGCATGCTGACTTATTTTAAATTAACATATTTACCTTAAAATTATATTTCAGTAATTTGTTTATGACTTGTCTTCCCTGCTAATTCCTGTATTAGGATTTCAATGTCGGGTTACCCCATTTAATTTTATTTGTATACTATTGTCTCAATTTAAAGAGTCAAAACCTCTTTCATAGAGCTTGAGATTTCTGGCAAGCAAATACTTTCCTTTTTTTGGCACATTTATATATTTTTGTTTGGAGGCATCATTATGCACTGCATGGGCCTTAAAACACAAGCAGAAAATTTGGAGGTCTTATTTATAACCTAAAATCTGCTCTTGCAAGTGCATGCAGGCACTCTTAAAGAATATGGCACATCAGTATTTTCGGCAGGGCTACATTGTTTTCTTTAGCTAGCAGGTATTTTACTTAACATTCAATCCTTGCAAATACATTCAAGACGACCAGACACAGCAGGCTTTGGGTACGGTATTTTCTGTGAAGATGAGGGTGCTTCTGGACAAGGAAGCAAGATTCCTGTGCCTATTCAGGTCTGACAACGAAGACATCATTCTTCTTAGAGTCCAGCAGTCAACATTTAAGAGTTCTCAATGATATTTCAAGACTGATCACATACTTAAATGGATGAATAACTATTGCGAGATAGTAGAAAATGTCAGCATTCTGATGCCAGTATGACATAAATCAGCGCTCTTAAAAATCACAGCATGCAGAAGTTACCCTTATGGCAGAACCAATGGAAATAGGTTGCAAAGTCTTATGCTTGAGAGCAACCTGAGCTGAGAAATAGGCAGAGAAGTTCACACCCAAGCAACACTCAGCTGGCTTCTGAAGCTCTTAGAGGCATCCAGTTGGTGAACTCAACTGCATGGCTGCACAAACAATTCCCCCGTTGAAAGAAAAATTTTCCAAGAGATGCCTTTGGGAGTCCTGGGCATCACACAGTAAAGAAAAACAAAGCAGAGATTGTCCCTGGACAGTACATTGCAAATGTTTTGTTAAGTCCCATGTCTACAGGAGATTATTCAGTAATAGGTGGGTATTCTTTAATCTGCAGGGTGGGGGTATTAATAAATAAATAACTAACTAGATAGATAAAATAGAACTGTCACACCATCCCAGTAAATTACATAGCCACATATGAAATTATTTTTTTTCCAGAGTATCGGCAGACAACTACAAATTGCACGTGTTAGACCAACTCTGGCTGTCAAAGGTGTGAGATAAATAGTCTGTACCTCAGAGACTGCCACACCCTGAAACTGCCACGTTTTGTCATCTTGCCCTCATTATTCTTTATGCACAACAGTCTTCCTGTAGGAAAGAAATACGGGCTTTGCTCTTTCTTCAGCCAAACTCTCTGCTCACAATCAAATCCACAGAGTCACCAAGTTTATTTGAGTCCTGACAGCACCCATTGCTAGTAGATCACAAGAGGACTAAATCACAGGAAGATGAAAGAAGTACAAGCACACCAAAGAAGAATAGTTTCAGACCAAATTCACGGTCTTGCATAAATCTCAAGACATACTCCCAAGTCCCAGCTCATCAAGATGAAAATGTAGCTCCTAATACTTCCCATATGCTTCAAACAAAATGTTATGAATGAAAGATGGATCTTCTTCCCAGTTGTTCTCTTCCAGTGCAACCCACTAAACTCCAGATTAACCCATTTCATTCTAGTTCCATCTCCTCTATGTGGTCAGAAGAAAAGCAGAGAGCTGCACCAACAGAGGTAGTGGACTTCTCCTTGCCAAAGGAGCAAGCATGTGAGAGGTAGAAGGCAGCACACACTGGAAAACTCAGATGTTCAAGTGTGTGGTTTTCTCCAGCAAAATGAGACAGGGAGGGCTCATGTGGAACAAGGCAGCGCAGTTCTTCCTTTTTATGTTGTGAGAGCCTCCAAAAGAGAAGTGCCTTTCAAACAAAAGTGAGGCACCCGTAACTTTCCAAATGTTCTCATTTATTTCTGATAGTTGTCTTCATTTAAGAAGCAATGTGTTTTCTCTCAAGTCTGGCATAGCCACTGGCTGAAGCAACAGATGTACCACACTGATGATCCTGAAGAAAGAAAACACATCTGTCTGCAGTAGCTTGTTTGGACTCTGAGGATCGAGTGTGTAAGCCTGTGGGGACTTCACAAACATTTGAAGTCCTAATTTATTCATTGTTGATTTATTTATATACCTTTATGCAAGAGCTTTAGTGATACACAGCAATGTATATAGAAAAATTTTAGCCTCTAAATTGCATTTGTTCCCCATTTTAAGATATCAAGAAAAAAATTTTAAAAAATAAATAGGTTTTAGGTATCTGTGAAGTGACATGTCATTAGATACTTGCATATTGAAGCAGGCATTGGACATTTTATAGTGTACACAATTGGCACACCTGGGAAAATGCAAACACTGCCAGCTAAAATGCCTAATCTCTTCTTTAGCACATTTGTGGTTTAATTACAAAACCTAGCGAACAATTAAAATTCAGGTCAGCACACAGCAGCAATACCAGCCTTTGATGTGGGGTCAGTATTGGTCACAGTCCTGTACTCATTACATAGGTTAATCAACTTAGTGGAGTAAATATGACAGGACTGACCAAAAATCTATGTAATTACCACCACTCTGAGAGCATTGGCAAGTAAAGCTGGTTTATTTGTTTGATACATGAGCATTATTTCTTCTAAATAAAGCACAAATCTGGAGCTGTTAGCAGAAAGCAGATTTGTTTCTGCCACGAGCAGTCCCTCTCACTGCCGCTGTCCATCTGCACGCGTGTGTGCACGAGGCAGGGTGTGCACCCCCACGTACACACGTGCACGCACACACACCCCCACCCACAACAGTCTCACCATCACATTTTGTACGAGGGACTACTGCCCCCGTAGCATCCCACTGACCGCAGCTGAGCGTGTTCTGTGCTGACTTGCAAAGCCACCGTGCAGACTTCATTGCAGTAATTGCCTGTGAAATAATGCACGCCTTACTTTTCATCTCAGAAAGAAAAAGGCATCTGTGTGACAGTGGCACTGAACTAGGCTGGAGATATATGGCAACATATATTTGTGACTGCCCCAGCCACCTTCACCTCCCCTTCTAGCTCACAAGATCTATTTTTCGTCAGTGCAAATTTCTGGGCACCTTTCAAACAGTAACTACTTCATAGAAACGGATCACTACAGCCAGATCAAATATTGCTTCCTCTTGCCCAGATGTAGATTCTCCTTGATCCCGCATAAAGGAAACCCATCACAAGTCTCACAGGCCATACCCAGTCCAGCTTGAGGAATATAGCTAACGCCAAAACGTCAAAACCCTCTGCACTGGAAAAGAGAGATTCCTGCTGGCTTTTGGGTAGGATGCACAGTGCTTGCTTCCTGCACTGAAAGCCAGAAGTTATCAGGCTATTCAGCCTGGGATTTTTGCAACAGACACCCGATTCCCCCTGAAAGGAGAGTGACAGCTAGGAGGTTTGAGCTGGGATTTCTACAACAGTCACCAAACTCCCAGGGAAATTTAGTGAGCGCTGAAGAGTTTTGATCCCTCACATGAAAGTTGATAGCAAATTAATATGCATTTCAGTGGGGGTAGGAGTAGGTCTGGGTGCCACACTCCTATAAGCTCTTTTGAAAATCACAGCCTTAAATGGTAATATTCTGATATTCCAAAAAATGTGGGGTTAGGTAATTTTTTTCTAATTCTTAAAAATGTATTAGTCATAATTTTCTTCTGCCTTTCAGTCCCTATAAGATAAAAAGAGTCTGGCTTTACAAGCAGCAGGATTTACTAAAATAGCCCCAGTGAAGTTTTAAACCATTTCATACAGTATTTCCAAATGATTTCCTATATTTTTCTTTCTGTAAAATGTGTGCCATATAGGGTGCTGGACTGTGGGCACTGTCCCGGATGAACATTTGTCTGGGCTGATGGATTTGTGTTTGCAATGGGTGTCATCTGAACACTATCAATTACCTTTGTGGCATCCTCCCTAGGAGAAGACCAGCCTATGACTATGGCTCTAGGTGACAATTAACCAAGGGAGGAGGCTGCAGAAACATGCCAGAGGGTACACACAGACATAAAATGTATGGCAACAGAGTAGAGCATGGCATTGTAGTGGCATGTTGTGTTTTCATTAGGGAATGTTGAAATATTAAAATAGAACAATAAAGAAGAAAAAGGTTTTGTAATAAACTATGGGCCATCCTTCTGTAACGTCCCTTAATTGCTGTAGAGACAAGGTCTGTGTCTTCTTGTGCTTGTTTTCTGGTGTCTATCCCAACAGTCCTTTTATATACCGTTGAAATAATGATAAATAACAGGAGCCTTTAAGTGCTGCTACAGTGTTAGTGCTCACTACTAGTAACAGGCGTTGATGAGCAGATCTTTACTGCTCATTTTCTGTTTGAGTCCTACTCCCTACAACACTCTGCTCTCTTATTCTCCCCACCCACTGCATTTAAACTAACAAACCACGTTTTCTTTATGTCATCTCCATCCATCCCAAGAGCTTTGATCACCAAAGGGAACATGTCAGAGCTGGCAGTGTTCTGATTCTGGGGGAAATGTTGATATTTTGAACTTATTTTTCTTGAGCATCTGAATGACAGCAAATGTCTTCCATTGTTTTAGGTTTCCAAGGGGAAAAAAAAACACTCTGGTTGGGGTAGCTTATTTACCTTACCTTTAATACATCATTTGTAGCTTGACTTATTTTATTTTTAAATTATTTTTTTAACTGCTTCTAAAAAAATTAAAAACAAACCTTCAAGAAAAAAATGCTTGAAAACAAAACACTGAAGCTGCTTATTGTGGCAGTAATCAAAAAGGACAGATTAATATCTTGCTTTTATATTTTCAAATAAAATTCACTGAAATGGTCACAAATGCACTGGATGTTCCCTTTTTTTAATAAAAAATGCATATTTGGTGGGCAGACATTACTGATTATTTTTCATGGACTAGTTGAAGCTACCAGGGCTAAGTGCAATGTCATCTTGCTATTTCTCTCCTCTCTGTTACTGAGTTCTACCGCCATCTATTCTGTGGACTTCAATTGGGTAACCATGGAAATGAGGGAAAAGAAAATGTGTAACAACCCTCCTGAACTGAGTTACTGGAGTACCAATACTCTATTAGGGACTACATAAACATGTACCTGTAGCAGATTGGGTAGTTTAAGTCACCCAGGCTGTCCTTATCACCATTCATAGCAGCTGAGCTGATCCCACGCTGATCATTTTCCTTCATCTGAAGAAATCTCACTTGGCTTCCTTTTTCGTTCCCAAGCCTGGAAAACACAGGCAGTCCAAGGGCAGTGCAGTGCAGGGCCAGCAGGAGGTGCTCCTATAGCAAGAAAATCCGTCCAACAGAATCAATCACATACATGTAACACCAAATTTCCCTTCCACTACAATATGATAAACATTTGGCATACTCATAAAAGAAGTTTCCGTATAGAAGAGAAACCAATTTGAGCTCTCCTACTGCAGAAATGTAGACAGATGGAGTATTTCTCTTGTTTTCAAGTTACTGTAATCAAGCATATTGCAAAAGAGGAAAAAAATAAACTATGCTATTAGGTCCTAGTAGACTTGCAATTTCTGAAATTCTTTTACAAATGCCTATAGAGTATTCCATCTTTATCCTCCCAAGTCACTGAGAATAACACATCAAAGAGCATGTTTGCATTTCTATAATAGATAACAGCATTGACATAAGCTTCAGGGTTCATACAAACTATAAACTGAATTACCAATCTCCTATCTCACATATTTATAAACTGTAAGTTGAGCCTGGAGAAAAAAATTCCAACTCCAGGTGAAATAATTATTCCGGAGCTTTTAAAGAGTCACTTCTGGGCTGCAATCTGAATTCCAGTGGATGTGAATTATCAGTCTGGTTTGTACCAGCCTCTGTTTGTGAGCAAGAGTCAAAGCATAACTTGAACTCTGCTGGTCACTACAGTAGCAAGGTTGTCACTACCATTTGAACAAGAGATTCTGGAAAACCCATGGTCTCTCTCTTTATATTTCATGCCCTGGCCGAGGAATGAAATGATTTGCTGATTTGCTGCTACCATGCTCTTGCATTGCCTTCAAAGCCCATGGCCAGGTGGGACCCAGCTCTCTTGCAATCCTCTGAGATGCCAGAGCCTCAACAGAGCAAACCCTGATAGCCCAGAGCTTCTGCTTAGGAACCTGAAACCATTATAAACTATGATGCTTGTCTCCTCATTACCTTAAGGAAGAAGAATATAATTCCCCTATTTCTATAAATCAGAAAACTCACACAGAAGGAGCTCATTTTTGGAGAAAGTAGGCATCTTCCAAACGTCTTTGACATCAAAGCATCAAAAAACCAGAAGACTGCCTAACAGCAAAGGTCAGTGCAACAGATAGAGTGCTTCCATGAGACCACAGGTAACCCAGCAGTAAGTATGCCCTGACAAGGGCCAAACTGGGAAAAGCCAACAAAAGCTGCGTTACTCCTATTGCCAGGTACTACGCTGAGTGTGAGTCACCTAAACCACAGGGCTGAGACCATAGTTCTCAGATTAGGACGTACGCCGGTGAAACATAATGTCTGGAGAAAGAGTGAGTCATTTACACAGCAGCTCTCCATACAACCACACTGAGTTTTGGTGTGCAATATTGTCAGGAAGAAAAACAAAGGGAAAAGGAAAACATTGCTAAAAAAGGCTATTGTGCTGTCTCACGCAAATATGTTTAAAGAGAAACCAAAGCCCTTAAGCCAATAACACTTCTGGAACTCCCAATACTTGTCTGAGCCACCAGCTCCTTGCCTTAACTTTCCAAAGCAGTTCTGCTGCTGCTACTGTTCAGCGTGCCCAAAAGGAGAAGAAATAATAAGTATCAGAGGAAATAATGGCATAGGATTTGAGGCAGGATGTTCTTTTCCTGGATAGTTTGGCAAAGACTGAATGGCGTACACTTTTGTTTCTAGATCTCACACAAAAACAGTAGACTCAATACAATAGTATTTGGTTCTGGAATATATAACAGCACATAGGCATTTAAGACATGCAAAATTAGGGAACTTTAATTACTATGGTTTGGTATTGAATACACAGATCTCTTAAGGTCTTAAGAAATGTCAGAAATGGCTCTAATTTTTCATCTTAAACGCTTTATATTGCATCAGCCCTACAGTTTCTCACCACTATACAGATAGGAACAATCCATTTCCTTGCACCGTCCCCTCTTGCATTATGCAAACACTGGAAATCCATTAAATACAATATTGTTAACTACCTTGCAACAGAAATCATCAACTATTTTTATTTCAACTATAGGAGAAAAAGCTTTTCTATAATGTGTTGCTACCTTACAGAGCATTTACTAATTTAAAAACCCTTCCTTTACAGACAGAACTGATTCCAAACCAGACTAGATATAACACACCCGAAGTTTTGCAGCCTGGTGACAAAACCAGCCTATAAAATGACTTTTTAGAGATTCTCTTAGCCTCGTCAGCGTGATCGATTCTTGTTTGCTTACTACCGCACCAGTAAGCGCAGAGTTGGCATTAGGATTTGGGATTGGATCAGCGAAAGGATTCTGGTGACAATAGCAGCATTCACAAGCTCTGTCAACGCGGCATGGTTTATTTAATTCAGCAAACACTTAGCTTTGGCGGCAGAGAAAGGCAAAGCGGTGTAGACAGAAATATTAAGGTAGAAATGAGGAGAAAAAAAATTCTCCTGGCTAGACCATGTCTAGATTCAAAGGAAAACTGAGGGGGGAGCAAAGGAGTGGGATTTTTTGTTGTTGTTGTTCCTGGGTTGTTTTTTTTTCTGAAACAGAGTCCTGTTCTTCTGCTGCAAGTGGCAGAAACATGAAGCGAGGATCATTACGTGATGAAGGCTCTGCAGCTGACAGATTATAGGACAGATTCAGCTCAGTCTCTTTAACTTTGCTTCTCTGAAACACTCTTATTTTTCTCGTTGGAGACATTATCTAAGAGGATTGATACATGGAAGAGAAGTGAGCCCAGCTTTCTGGGAAATGAGAGACATAGCACAGAAAAGACACTAAAAAAGGGCCCTAAATGTACTTGATTATTGAATAGGTTAGTATTTAAAAAATTCAACTCTGTAAGTGAAAGATGAAAAACTATTCCAGTAGAATATGCACCAACACTTTAAAATAGAAGCAGACAAACAAGAGGCCCTTTGTTCAGTTGTGCCATTTCATTGGGGTTTGGAGGCTTTTTTTGTTCCTTTCTGATTCCAAATTGCCTTAAAGAAACTAAAAATAAATCTTGGTCCAAAATCTTGCTGGAAAAAACCCACTTTTAGATTAACATACCGAAAAAAAAGCTCATGAACATAATGGGATGGTATGCTTGATCGACCCTCCCATCAAACAATTTCAGAATTTGGTAGCAAGAGAGAAGTGGGGCAGATCCTCCTGTACCTCACGGAAATGGCCAACATGACCCCAAAACTGAAGTTGCTCAATAACATGAAGGTGCAATTGTTATTGAGTGTCCCTGACACCTCCATGTGACATCTTACTGTTAGGTGTCTTACTTTTTTTTCTCCAAATGGCTTGCAGCTTTTCTGCATGCACTACTCCATAACCATCACAGCTGGCAGAGGTGCTTGTGCCAGATGCTGTGAAGTTTGAAGGAAGAAGGGCTCCAGGGTACAGCATTTGCTATGAAGCGTCTTCGGCTTTATGGAGAGGTCTCCCTGCCTTTCCCAGGACAGCATCAACAAAGGCTCCTCACACACTGCAAATAATATACATATGCACTGCAATCGGCAAGAGGGTGGCGGTTCTGAGAGAGGAGCTGGGCTTGTAGAGTTGAGTGAGTAGTTTTGTGCTCTTCTAACAGTTTCATTTGGTTAAAGCATTTAAAGTCCTACAAATTAAGAGAGCTGTCCTTACAGTTTTTAAGTAAATTAAATAAATCAGTATTCCCACAAAATTCCTGCCAATAAAGCCATCCCATTACATTGGTGTGACTGAATGGCCAGATCTACTCACCATAACTAACGAGAAGGTATAGCCCAGCACAATAGCTTGTTTTCACATACAGCAGCTTGCACAGAAGAAAATCTTCCATTGGAAAGGAAAAGTGCAGCCAACAAACTAGCCCGGCTAGGCACACGTGCATTGCCTCATGGCTGTGGGAAATAGGGCAAGGAGGCAACAAAAAATATGCCATGCCCTGCCCTGGTTTGGCAGCCTTCCACCTTTCCAGGAAGCAGGCTGAATCTTCCCCTTAGGAAAACCTCTCACTGCTTCCCAGCTTGGCCATCTACTTGAAATAAAGACATTTTCAGTCCTCAAAACGAAAGCAGTACCGCACACTGTTGTGCTGTATGGCCCAAGTAAGTGCTGTTGCTTTGAGAGGCCACCACCCTCTACGTGAGCTAATCAAAAAGCATATAACATATATAGAAATAACACATATATTTAGTATTTGTGACTATTACGGACCTGCAGTGTTACAATTGCCAAGAAAAAGGAGGGCCAAGTACGCTTCACCTGAGCAAAAAAGGGGAAGAGTAAGGCTTCTCCTGCAGCAACGCTGTGCTTCCAAACCAGCGCAAGGAGGGCTAGCACAGGCCCTCCTGGATCTGTTTGCCTTGGTCACTGCCTGGGCCACAGGTATGTTCACACCAAGCTGCTCAGCCTGAACGTACATGCTATACGTATACATACATGTATACATGCATATAGATATATATTCAGACTCTAATTGGGATTGGAGTCTTGTTGTATTCCTCGCAGTGCAAATACAGAGGATACCATGGGCCTGCTCCAAGAGGCAAGTCTTTGAAACCACAAGCAAGGATTAATGTTAAGCAACTGCTGCCAAGACTGCTGAAAGTATGTGCCTGAAAACTCTTTCATTGTCCGTTGTGCTGGAGGCTGAGAGATTAGGAATGAGCAACCGGCCTCCTTCAAACAACTTTTTACAGGACGCCAAGCCCAGAAGCACAGCGGTGGCGCTGGCAATCAGCTTCTTGACTTCCTTCATGAAGAGTTTGTTTTTTCTCCCCTCTACTGAGGAACAATTGACATTAAATACAAGGTCTTGGTCAGTGCTGTTTTCTTTTTCTTTGTTGGCCTCATGACTGAGTCTCATAAAACTAGGACCACGAGGCAGTAAATTACCTTGGGGAAATTTTCAGACTGCTCATCTGTTGCACATAACTTCACAGGCAAAAGGGCTTGCATCCCTGATGCATCCAGCATGGAGGGAAAGACCCCCTGAAGGGCCACTGCGAATGCTATGTCACGATTTGTGATCAGACCTAGGGCTGCTGTAAGTCTCTAACAACCTTTACTTTCAGAGCTGAATACCTAGCAAGCTCATCCAGCCCTGGGATGGCCATGGAGTCATTTTCAAGCATCTTCCCCTCATCTTTCATCCACCTTCTTTAACACCACTTGGTTGAGCTACCAGTTGTGCCTGAACATTTCTCACCTGCAGGAAAGCCACTTCCCTCTTGCCTCTCCCATGCCCAGATGGAAAGGAGGTAAGGTAGAAAGGTGAGAAAAAGAACAGCTTTCTGCAGAGATACACAAGCCAGAAGATGGTTGATCAATCACAGTGTGATGGCCCAACCTGGCAGATGAGCAACAACAGCCATGATCTGGACCCCATCTGGCTGGTCTTAAGAGGTCCTTTTCTCTCATTACCCTTTCTCTAGCAGGGCAGAAACCATCCTCCTCATTAGGCAGGGCTTATTCCCAGGAGAACTGAGCACCCACAGCTCTGGCTGAGCTCAACAGGAACTGCTCAACTGGGGCTGTTTAGCCTGGAGAAGAGGAGATTGAGGGGAGACCTTATAGCTCTTTACAACTACCTGAAAGGAGGTTGTAGTGAGGCAGGGGTTGGTCTGTTTTCCCTAGTGGCGAGTTATAGGGCAAGGGGAAATGGCCTTAAATTGTGCCAGGGGAGGTTCAGGTTGGATATTAGGAAAAATTTCATCCATCTTCTTCAACACCACTTGGTTTAGCTACCAGTTGTGCCTGAGCATTTCTCACCTGCAGGAAAGCCGCTTCCTTCTCACCTCTCCCATGCCCAGATGGTGTCATGGCTCCCCCACTGCCTGCTCACCAGCCAGGCTCCTCTCCTGCACCTCTGCCCAGCATGCCACTGAGTCGTGTGGTCTCTGTCCTCGACCAGCTTGGCCCATCTTCCCTTAAAACCTCTTCCAGCAATCCTATCAGGGTATGGGCATTTTTTTCTTGAGCCTGGTGGTAGCTCATGCCTCTCCCTGAGATCCTCCAGCCACATAGCAACCCTGAAGGAAGCCAAACACCTGGGTCAGACTCAAGCCATGCATTTTCCACATCACCCAAGTAACGGCCAACATTTAGGCTCCTGGTAGAACAAAAGGGGTGGAGAATTTAAACGTTAACTATGGCAGGCTTACTAAATTATGTGATATTAATCTCTCCATTATCACAGGGAAGGATTTCAGAATCAGTGTGAGAACCGTTGCTGCTGCCATTTCCTCCTCTACCATACAGCAAACAGTATTTGCGCTTTTGACAGGAGTAACTTGCAAAGGATCCCTTGCTTGCGTGACAGATGACGGCCACTCCAGGCAGCAGCCCTTAGTCTAGGCTGAGGGACCCCAGTGGGGCCTCTTGCATTTACGCAGAGCCCCGCTGAAGCAACATGCACATGTTGACCCAGGCATGATAGTTACAGGCATTGCCCCACATCAAGTTATATTTAATGCAGGAACCTAAATTACACAGGGGATGAGGAGAACCCCCTCTGAAAAGGCTTACAAGGTGCCATCTGTTTCCCAGGTCAGAGTCAGAGCTTTTGAAGGCATACATGTTTCATAAGATCCATATCAACTGAACATGGTAACATTAATAGGACCCTCTCCGCTGCTTGGGCACTGGGTGAGAGGCAGCTGCCCCGCTGCCTGGCTTGAAACTAGCAGCAGCTCCCAGGGGATGTTTCAGGCTTCCCCAGCTGTGGGGAGAGTTCACAGGGAGGATGTGCAGCAATAACAAGGGACACAAAAGTGTCACTGAGAGGTCAGGGAGCTTCTGAGAGGTGAGAAGATGCCAAAGGATAATTCATTTCCCCCGATGACGATAATTCAGATAAATTCAAAGACAGGGGCTTCCTCCAAAGCAGAAGCTCCCCTGGGGCAGCGACCTGTTAATCTGGAGAACATTCTGTACACAACAGAGGGTCTACCGGCATCTCCATAACCTGAGGGGAGGAAGCAGGTGGAGAGATCTTCCTGCTCAAATCAGACCTTCATTCAGACCCACTACACCAAATCCACCAGCACAGGTTGGAGTGCAGATGAAATAAAATCTGCTCAATGAAACCCTGTGCGAGCTTGCATAAAGCTATGGACCTGAACACCCCCAGAAGCTGCTCTGCGCCCTTCCTCTGGATCAGCCTCTGGAGTTTGCCTCAATTGTTTTTCAAAACACCACAGTAATTTCTAAAACATCATCATTTCAGTATCTACATTCAAAACCTCCTGTCCTGTTGGGCTTGGTGAACCACAAACTACCGTAAAAATGCAACATAAAATTAAAGAATTCACTTTTCATATCTCCAAGTAGGCAACTGAGTAATTAATATATAGCTTAATCTACAGCTTCTGCTATCCTTATGCAGCTCTCGTGCTTTGGCCTGCAGCCCCTTTGCTTTAATTGCTCTCGCTAAAGATAGCACTCGGCTAATGCAAAATAATCTGGTGAATCCTCCACCTGTATCAGGGCTAAATGCTGGGTGCCTAAGAGGAAAAGAAGAGAGCTCGATGTAACAAGGTTTGCTGGTATTCAAGGGAAAACTGAAAGGTTTACCAGAAGTCAAAATAACACCTCACAAACGAAATTAAATCCCATTAAAAGCTATTTTTTCTAGTTATCTGATATTATTTTTATGATGACTATTTCCACAATGATCTTTTAACATATAATTTCAAGCCACAGCCTGTCTGTGATACCCAGTGATACCTTCTTTGAAGAAATACAAATACCATGCAATACTTCTGATCTTTCTCCCATAAAGATTTTTTTTTATATGAAACACTATTTAGATGTTTCATGGCCAGCAAACATAAGTAAATGTTTAAAAAAATAAGTCTTGGCTATGAGAGAGGTCTGAAAGACTGAATTCCTTGAAGGACAAACAAATAAACCAGAGAAAGTTTTATTTCATTATCAACATAGTAGAGGCACACACACATAGGCTGGCATTAATCTTAGTTATAGCTTGAGGCCAGTGACTGATGGCACGCTGCAAATACAAATTCTGAAGAAAAAAGGTGATCCTCTTGACTGATTTATTAATTCTCATTTTAAGTTAGATCGTATTGCAGACATCTGACTTTTCTGTCACAGCACACATTTGGGTTGGTTTCTGCAGGTTTTGTTTTCCCAGTCTGCACTTCTCTGCTGCATTACCTTCATGTGCCTGGAAGGACTGCCTGCAATTGGAAGTTCAGGGACTTTTTAAGCTGCAGGTTGTATCTGACTGGTCATGTTTCATAGACAAGATGAATTTGCCTAATCCTTTTCTGGCTATTCATCCTATTCATCATTTCGGCCTCCGTAACACCTTATGGGAAGGAGCTTCATAATTTAATTACATATTATGTAAAAAGATACTGAAATTGGTAAATTATTATGAACTTTTAGCCAAAAAGAGTATTATGATCTGGAGTCCATTCTTTTGTTGAAAAGCCTTGCTAGGTGGGCAACAATGATCGGTTGCTGGAAGTTCACCCAAAAAAGCAAGTTTTGAAACTACTCCTTCCTTCTGCCTACCATAAAGCAGGAGGTAAGGTAGAAAGGTGAGAAAAAGAACAGCTTTCTGCAGAGATACACAAGCCAGAAGATGGTTGATCAATCACAGTGTGATGGCCCAACCTGGCAGATGAGCAACAACAGCCATGATCCGGACCCCATCTGGCTTCAACCCTCCACAAGTCATCTGGCTGGTCTTAGGAGGTCCCNGTCTCTTCCAGACGAAAATATTCTATGATTCTACGATTCTATGAACTGCAAGGGGTCCGAGAGACTCAAGCCAGCACCACACAGGGGATTTTGTGACAGTAAGTGCAACCGTACACTTACTGTCGTTTCAAGTTTTCTCCTCTAACTCATGCTGTCATTAATTCTCTTTTTCACTTCAGGATCTTGATCTGTAGGTCCCTGCTTCAGCAGAATTACGAGTCAAGGTTTACAGAATTTGACCCAAACCTCCTCAAGTGTGGTGTTCACTCTCCTCGGACAATCTAGACACATCTGTAGGACTTTTGCTCAGGTCACTTTTCTTCCCTGAGCCCTAGAAAGCCTTTCTGAAATTCAGAATTGCACGCCAAAACTACCTGTTTTCCAAGGACATGGACACAGTAGTCCATGAGACCCACACAGAGGAGAACAGAGCTAATGGTGAAGCGGCCAGCTGCAGCTCGGACTCTTCTTGCTTTTGATAGAAAGGTGAGCCCTAACTGCTGTTCCCATATGCCATGCCTCTCTGCCTTCCAGTCACTGTAAAGACATGTATTTTTCGATCATTACCAGACCCAAAACCATGAAATTGTGATACTGAGATGACAAGGCTCTAAACGATATCCGAGAATCCTGCAAGTTTCTAATTGTCTTCTTCTGGCACCTCCCTAGCAAACACCACTGCCTTTGACTGGCATTCAGCTGTTACTGTTCAATACCTCTATCGGGCAAATTAATGGCAGTTATTTTCCCTGGGAAGAGAGAAATGGTACTTTAAAATAAGACCCACCCCCAAATAACTTCCTCAGTAAGAAGAAAAATTTGCCACCTTGTTACTTGCTTCAGATGCTTCCCCTGGGGGAGTGCCACGCATTTCTCAGAGAGCAGCAAGATCCCTGGTACAGTCCAGCTGCTGTTCCCCGTCCTGTCCAGCTGTGTATGGGCGATGGACTTGGTCAGACAGAGGTCAGAGAATTGAAAAGGAGCACAAATTCACTGCATTGCTGAACTGTCTTACTAACCCGGGAGAAGCCTCCCACACTCCCATGCCTTTAGTGCACAGCTGCCGCTGGAAAGCTGCCCATGGAGCCTCCCTCCCCTCCCACCTCTTTCAAAGGACCTTGTCTGGAGCAACCAGGCTTCTGTCGGCAATATTTGTCAGGGCACAGAGTACTACTGTCACTTAAAAACAAGTGAGGGATTACAAGATGCTTTGATTTTGTTGGGAGCAGAGAAAGGGAATGGTCACCATTTCAAAAGCTAAGAAGAAATGCTGGTGCACAGTCAGCTCTGCATGTTCTGGCAGAATATATCAATTGGTTTATGCTGAATTCTAAAACAGGCCTAGCCATAGTTCTGCCAAGGGCTTTTGTAGAAGGATGACTTCTCCACAAAGCACCTCACATACTTTTGGGGTTACAGATCCTAATTTTCACTGTACAAGCAAGTCCCAATAGAAATAAACATTTTCAGTGTAAGGCTTCCAACAACGCACGCACAACCCCCCTGGCAAAAGCCTCTCAGTGTCTTTCCCTGATGTACACAAGAAGTCACAGTGTGAGATGTACTGGCCTGTCTGAATGCAAAGCTAGAGAAGCAGAAGTAGGACTTGGTCAGAGGAGCCTTTGAAAATCTGCCCACAGACACTGCCCCTGGGTGTGGCATCCTGGCTCGCAGGGATGAAGAAAATCTCATCTGTTCTGGGACACGTATAACATTTATTTATTCAGGAGCAGAACTTCCCCCTCTATGAAAGTAGGAAATGTTGACGTAAATGGGCAAAACTGCTACTCTGCAATTAAAACACATTTCTTCAGCCAGAATCTCTCATAAGAGTGGTGTCCAACAAAACTACTAAAGTTGGGATTTTCAAAGACTCCCTCGGGGATGTAGCACTCTACTCCCTTTGAACATCTCTTCGATCCGTTCAAAAATCCCAGCCTAAAAATCCCTGCTGGGGGGCAGCATGTTGCCGTGCTCTTTTCAGGTCTTACCTTTAATACAACATTAACCTAATATTTTGCATTTTCCCATGCATGGCTTTCTGGGTTTGGTTCTGACTCTGAGTCCTGCCTCTCCTTTTATCCACAGGCTGTGGATTATCTGATCTGATGAGTCATCAGAAATAATCCTGCAATGGCACTGCTTGATGTAAGGGTTAGTTCACAAGCTACTTCGTGTCACCATTTATTTGAATAAACCATGCCACTTCCCCTGTATTTTATCTTGTGCTTAAAGAACAAAGAAGAAAGCAGCCCCTGAATTGCTAACTATTTTAATCTCAAAATAAGATAACATAGTAGTGAGATCTGAGCCACCAATGCCTTCATTTAAACAAAAGCTCTCACAGTAAAAATGTGCTGGTGAGATTTGCCCGGTCAAATCTCATAAAGCCCATGTTGTTGCAAGAGCTAAGAAAACCTGGTGCTTTAAATAGAGTAATTCTGGGCTAAGAACATTAATGGCATCCCAGAACCGGAAAGCTGGATGTGTAAATTAAAAAGCAAAATGCACATATACACTCTTAATATCCTAATACCTATTACATGTGATCTTTTTCAAAGTAGCTTTAAATGAGAAGTGCAGTTACTCTTCGATATAGCTGCTAGAAACATAGCCAGGATGCCCTTTGTTATAATTTTTAAAAATGAATGCGCATTTCATAAAGACTCATAATAACTGAGTTTTCAAAACTAGCACACATTATTCCCTTTTTGGTTTTTCCTCCATTCAAAACGCAAATCTGCAGCAAATATGGACCTGTTCCATTCACTCAGTAGCATCCTCTTGACTTTGCTCAACCACAGACTGTCAAAATGAAGCCCTTTTAGCCACCATAAGGGAAATGATGATGCATGTGGTGAGAAATCCTCCCCACACCACCCCGAGGCTGCTGGGGACCAATATCACTACTTCATCACCTGGGATCTCACAGTCCTATCAGCATCTGGAGATCACCACAGATGACCCATGCCAACGATCAGCTGGATGTGCATCATGGGGCTGTAGGCCACAGTGTCTGCAACTCAAACGTGGACACAAACCCAAAGTCACACCAGCTGTCTGGACCCTGCACTAGTAAAGGCATTGCCAAAGGGACTGTCCACCTCCTGCAACACAAAAGTGAGGGTGCTCTGGGTTTTGCTCAAAACCCACCCAAATCTGTTAATTTACAGCTTTTCCTATGGCATTTGTCAGAGGAGCAATGACCCTCTTACACACAACATTGCATTTATTCTCAGAGTGAAAACAAGAGGCTCAGAAGCATTATCCTTGTTTTAGGAGAGGAACGGGTCACTATCTCTAAGTACATTCATGCATCCAGAGACAGCCTGGGGCTGGCTCCCTAGCAGCACTGTACAGCAGCAGCAGCGTGTGCAGGAGACCACAGCAATAACGCTGCAGAACCCAGGACTAATTGCCACATCACTACTCAGGTCCTGCTCACCCCGCGTCCTGACAGAGCAGGATTTATTTGCTTCAGGAGAAATTTGGGAATTCAGCCTACATATTCAACTTGCACGTAAATCACGGATGTTATCTACATAGGGTGACAAACACAAAGGCAGGGAATGCACATAATTTGGTCGCATTGCCTTCAAAAAGGCCCTGTAGAAGCTTAATTTGAGAGATTTTGAAATCCGGCCTCCTATTTTGTGCTTTGCAGTCCTGGCAGAGCAGCGGGAGCCCAGAGGTGGGTGGGCCTGCGGGTCTGGGGCAGGCAGGGCGGTGGTGCGGCTCGCCGGGACTCCCCTCCTGCATCCCAGCTCTGCCAGCCACGCTCATAAAATGCGCTTGGTGCTACTCAGCAGCAGGGTGCTCGCCTGTCCCGTCGGGGCGCCTCAGGACACAGCGTGGGCTGCCGCAAAGGGCTCCTCCGCCCCTCAGCGCACCCACCCCTCGGGGGGCCACCTTCGACATTTCCACCCAGAAAAATCCGCAGAGGGTTTCCCTACAAAAACCCTCTCCAAACTGGCACTGGCCTCTCGGGTAGGGGCGAGAGAAGCTTTTTGCCGCTTTCTCGGTCAATACAAAGGACTTTTTCCCGCGGGGTCGCGCAGCCCCGGCCCGGCCGAGCACAGGGACGCGCCGTCGGGCGGCTCTTCAGGCGGAGCCCGCTTAGCTCCACAGGCCGGTGGTTTTCAACAAAAGGGCTGGGGTTTCGTGTTTGTGTTTTTTTGGTTGTTCGTGGGGTTTTTTGTTTGTTGTTTTTTTGTTGTTTTTTTTTTCCTCCAGAAAATAGCTGCACTCCCTTTGCAAGAATATTTATTTTTTCCCTTGCGGAGAAAACCGGCTCCTTCCCGCCGGTCCCTCCCCACCATGTGCGCAGCGCTCCCCCCTCTCCCCCGTGCCTCACGGCTGGC
>VWZK01017724.1:0-81632 GCA_013396935.1 Baryphthengus martii | reverse complement strand
CGGCCACGGGATGCCGGCGACCTCTGGACGCCGCCGCCGCCGCCGCTGCCGGGAGGGAGGGAAGGAGTTTCGGCGGGGCACCGCGAAAACCCCTATTTTTCGAATTACCCGTAAAAAAATTTAAAATCATCCCAGCACAACTCTCGATTCCGGAGAGGCGGCGGGCAGGCTCCGCGCCCCTCCGTGCCCGGGGATGGGGTGGGACGTGGTGGGCGGCCCCCTCCGCGCTTCGGTCCGGGACGAGAAAGTTCCCGCGAGTCCCCCGACGGTGCAGTGGTATTAGACCTCAAGCAGCCATGAAATTTCCTTGGTAAAATCAGCGGGGTTGGTGCATTAGCCGTAAACTCTTTAACGGATTTGCATAAAATTGTTTGGGAAGAAATTCCCGACGCTAAAACGACTTCAGGACAACCGGGGAACCTACTTTTTTTTTTTCTTTTTCTACCTTTCCCTCCCCAATATCTGATAATAAGGGCAACCTATTTCATTATTATTTCTGGTAAGTTTTTACCAAGAGTGTTTTGACTGCCGAAGCTCTGAATATTTTCCAGAAATAAATCCCTTTCATTAAATATAGAGTGCTTCTGCTAGAAATGCTTTGCAAAGCCCCATTGTTACTAACCTTGTCATAAAACGATCGTTTACACAAACGTTTCTGTTACAGAAACGTTTCTGCTAAACCATTTTGAGAGGGAGAAGAAAGATGCTTATCTCTTTGCCTTAACTTTTTTCTCTTCACAAGAAACTGTAGCACTGTGATCTATCAATGAGCATCCCTACAATGACTTTCCTTCTTTTTCTTCTTTTCGATGGTGGATTCCCTGTGGTCAGGTTTCCAGGCAAACTCAAGCGCAGGATTCCTACCATGATAAAGGCAGAGAGCACCCCGAGGAAGGTGAGAAGCGCACAGTCCTGTCTTGCAATATTGTCCCTCTTGTTCCCCCTGTGAACCTCCACATGGTCCTCAAATTGGAGCTTCGTTTCTTTTGGGAACCAAATTTAGTGCCTTTTGGGGAAGAGGAATGCCAGGGTGCTTTCACAGCGCCTTTATAAAGCAGATGAATGTGCAGCACGTTTATCTTGAGTGACCAAATGGCATTTCAGTTGTTTAGAAACTGATAAGTAGGCCAAATGGATCTTCACTGAAGAAATAACTATTTTTAGGATATCAGTTTAAACATATCTATCTTGTCACTTATACAGTGTATGTTCAGAAACTGTGCTTTTTTCCCCATAACCAAAGTCTGTCACTTAACCAACTGGTTAATTTTGGTTGAGGAGGACAGAAGAAATAACAGAGTTCATTGACTATCACTTAAGAAGCTGGACACGCGTACAAAGAATGTGTTCTGTGAAAGATGGGAGACTGTTTAAAATGAAATGCTTATCATCATGAACTAAACCAAGACGTAAATTCAATGCTGGCGCTTTCCAGGACTCTGTGGCAATCTTTCTTCAAATTGATCAGTGAACAGCCTGAAAGCAATAATGTCTATGTTCGTAGCATATTCGCAGTGAGGGGGGGGAGGTCAGCTCTGTGTATATTTCATTTTAGCCTCGCATCTTCTTAAAACCTCGTCTTTGAGTAGTATCATTGTCAGTGAGCATACAAGTGGGAGACCTATTCACCCTCCTTTGCAGGACCTGGACCCGTTTTTTTTATTTATTTATTTTCCTACAAAATAGTTTCCCTCACTTAGCTTCCTTCTTGACTGTAGTGCCATGTGTGTTCAACGAGCCCAGCCCCCCCCCATTAGCGTGTCTTTCTAAGCCAGCCCCTGCCCTCTAATTGTTCCCAGTGAGCACGGCCAGAATGAACTGTTCACTGCACACAGTGGCTCAATGAGAGAAGGAAGTGTTTATATCTAGCTATCATTGCCCTGTTCCTCCTTTTCCTAACAATGACATTGGAAACCCATACTGGCAGTACTTCTGAATCCACAGATCCTAGAGGGATGTATAAAGAGGGGAAAAATAGCTACTTGAGAAATGTGATGTCATTGCTGATGTGTCTGCCTTGATTTGAAGAGGGACTAGTAACATAAATTGATTACTCAGGGGCTATTCCGTGTTTTAAAGATAACCTCCCCACTGAGAGTACTTACTCCTTTAAGAACTAACTTTTCTGTAAAAAAGTGTTATAACAAAGTGCTGCAGACGACTTTCTGTCAGAGGTGATTGCCATGAGTAAGGAAGTATTTGCATGCAGAACATTTTTATGAATGCACAGGACCTGTTTAAGTGCTCTAACTTAAAAGAAATGCTTATGTGGGGAATAATGTAACCTTTGTTTCCTCTTCCGTAGGAAAGCATCCAGACAGTGGCTTATACAGCAAGGGGCCATCATACTCTGGTTATTCTGGGTATATCATGATGCCAAATATGAATAACGACCCATACATGCCTAATGGATCTCTGTCGCCACCCATCCCCAGAACAGTGAGTTATCTCTTCCAGAGACTGGTTTTGGCGAGCTGGGTTTCCTCCTGTTCGGTCTGCAGTGCATGTTCACTCCAGGGTTTTTCTGGGTAACTTCAGTTATGGTGAAGGTTGCGCTTCTGCTGTTCAGAGCCCCCATCCAGTGGAGTCTGAGAACTCTGAGAGGTGTTGGTCGTGATTTCATTGGAAAAACTGAGATTAACATCTGTGGTGTCTCCTGTCCTTTGAACAGGTCTGGGGGCTTTGTGAAGGGAACCTTGGTTTGCAACTGTAGGATAACGTATGGTGGAATGATGTAAATGCTGTCTTTGTAGTGACTGGGATGGATGTGAATTTTCTGACTTTAACTCTTGGTTTGTTGAAGAAAATTGAGCGCTGGAAGCAGAACTACTAAGTTGCTTGTCATTAAAATGAAAAGATTGGATTTTATTCTTTTTTTTCCTTCAGATATGGCGTTGCTCTTTGCTAACTGATATATTGATACTTATTTCTGCCATCAGTTCTCTGCATGAAGGCTTTATGTATCTGGCAGTATTGCCTTGGAACGTACTCTGTATCTTCAGCCACAAGTTGTGAAATGGTTGTTTAGGGATTAGTCTTGGCCGTGATGCAGTAGATACAGCTTTCCTTTACATTGTGGCGGGCATTGGTTCTTCCAGGTTGGTCCCTCTGTTTCCATTGGTACAGATGCACGTTTGGTGTAGATGCACTTTTGATGGCTTTTAGCGTTCTTTTAACTTTGGATAGTCATTTCCCTTTTATTTTTGTGAACCTCTTGGTGTACGCATAGCCTGATGGAGAGCTGTGGAAATTATGTTGGTAGGACTGTCATGGAGTGGGAAACAAATTTACTTGTAAGCATCCTTTTGAAAAAATGCCGCTACAGTTGTGTGTGCTGTGATATGAGAAGTTGGGTATTGTTATTTCCCGATTATAAAGTCTTACTGGTTCTTAGATTTTTACTTGGCAGTCTTTGTCAAACAACTGGCATTATTTTGCTCTCCAACGTTCTTAATTTTTCTTCAGGATTGTGGCTTTTGCCTTCAAAAACAGGAAAGAAGGGGCCTAATCTGTATTGGTAGTTTGACAGTAGCAAAGCATGTTAAATTAGTGGATGTTCAGATTCAGAATGACAGGGCAGTTGGGCACTAGGAAGCACATGAATCCTCCCTTTTTATATGTCATCGTTTGTGTTTGAAAGACCCAAAACCCCATGCAATATATTGCTTTCTATAGCTCTGTTGGTTTTTTTGTGCTTAAATTACAATTCAGAGGCCTATAGCCATTTAGGGTGAAGGATGATGACCACGGTCTCTTGATATTTTGTATTGTAAATGCTGCCCTATAGAAAATTACTGTTTGGCTATATTGTGGGGAAAAAGAAACAGCTTCTTGAGTGGGCACCGACATGCAGACTTGCTTTTTTGAAGACTGGGAAGCTTCAGACCTTTTTTACCCCTCCTTACCACATCACCTTGCTGAGAAAGTCCATAGTGCCGTTGCAAGGCTTTGAACAAAAAAATCCGGTTTAGTTATTCACTGAGGATTTTCTTTGCATGTAGCGTGCCATGGTCACCCCCAGAACGCCAGCTTCTTGCCGAGGTTGTCTGCTTGCTCAGGTACTTGAGAAACTGTCCTACGTGGGTGCGTTGGAGGGAAGGAGGAAGGGAAACACGTCTGCTTTCTAACTGTAAAGCTGCCTGTGGAGCATCTGAGGGACTGATTCAGTTCAGTGCTGCTCTTGCGTGTTGGAGCGGCACCACTCTTTGGGTAAAATAGTGCTGTTGCAGGGCTGCAATGTTGATGTAAGTCTGGAATTCTTTCAGTTTAACCGCAAGGCTACACGCTTGAGTTATTAAATAATTTTTTTGTTTAATTGAACTCTAATCTTCGTTAGTCTCCTAGCTGACAGCTGGGTTTTAATGCGCGCCAGATCAAAACAGCGCATCCAGGGGATGACACGCTCGCTTGTTTCACAGTCAACCACAGCTCCAGTGCCTGGTCACCTTTGCGGGGTCCCAACCATCACCCCAAAGATTTGCTTTTGCTCCCATACTCGGGTGGATGTGCCAGGGTTGGGGAGCAAGGAGCAGCCAGCTCTGGAGGTGGAGATCTCCCCTGGGGTGTCAGTCCCCGGCCATTTGTGCGTGGAGCAGCCCTGCGGTGTGTACCTGCGCCCTGATATTTGCATGACAAAGCTGCTTGTTGTTGATGCATCTGTTGCCTGGAGGTGTTAGGCAGGATTAAAAAACCGCCCTGAGGCGCTGGATTTTTTTTTTTCCATCTGGGAAGGACTCGGCTGCCTGTAAACCGCCCAGGGATGCACCCCTGGGAAAGCGAAGCCAGACCCAGGACAGGGACCAGCTCTGGTGTAGGCAGCTATACCAGGGCAGAGAGAGCAAAGCTTCCTTGGAATGAGAAAAAAAAAGTTACTTTCACCAGCATGTATAGGAAAAACATTTACGTTTTTGCTTTGTAAAATTAAAAATGCAAATGTAGTCAGACACAACACATGTAATAAACCTTAAAAGACTGAAACTGAAATGTAATTTCAGTGCAACTTTTGAAGGGGAGAGGGTGTATGAGGAGGATTTCAAATCTTTTCATATCTTTCAAAATCTGCTGTTAGAGTGATCTCTTCTTTCCTTTTTTTTTTTTTTAATTTTTCTTCTGCTGACAACTGATTTGCCTTTTACAAGTTGTATTTGTAGGATCAGGAGAGTGTTAATTACAAGTTCAGGTACAAGCCTCACACTGCAGTACGTATTCTTATCAGATAGCTGGGTAAATGTAAAAGCAAAGAAGTCGGTTTGGGTGGCTGCAGGAGAAGTAGCATGTGATGGTACTAAAACCACAGTAACACCTGGTGAATGTGCATCCTGTGTGCTCAAGATATCTTCTGGTGGTTTCTCAGCATCGTGAGGGTACTGGATGGGAGATGGAGACAGCTGTTTGTTTTCTAACGTGTGGGTTTTTTCTTACTTTTTCGTTAACAAAACTAGTTTTGGAGTAGCAAACTTGACTCGCCTGTGTGGTGGGAATATGGGGACAAAGGAGGTCACTGAAGGAGAATCATTTCTCTGTGCCTTAATACCATTCAGAAAATAATTTTGTCTTTGTTCCTCCCTCTTTCACAGTGAGTTAAACTTTCTGTGGGAAGACAGAGGATAGCTTGCAAGCTCCCTTTTGTCTGTTCTTATCTGTTCTTGGGGTCTGGGTTTATTTCTTTGCGGCTAAACTGTCTCTTTGTAGCAGGTGGGAATGTTAAATAGGTTGGAGATTACAGTCTGGAAACACCTCACAGCAACTTGAAAAACACAGCATATCCATTTGAAAATAATAAGGAATTCTGCTAAGAGTTTGAATGCAAGGAATAACGTTTATGTGCAGCCCTTACCTAAGTTTCGGATATTCCTTGCGTGCTTCTGCATGGCAAGCAGTATGGAGATAGCTCCTGTCTTGAAGAGCTAGCATCCCAGGAGAAATTGTGTGGTTAATATGGACAGGAGGAAGGATGAAGGTAGAAATAGCAAGAATGAGCGGCTACGGAGTCTCAGTAAGAGGGTTTGTTTCCTGCTGCAACTTTCTGTCCCTCTGAAAGCAGGCTGCTTCACTTGCTTATGGGGAATTTCTGAGACCCCAAGGGGAATGAATGTACAGGAGCTGCAAAAGGACATGAATCTGATTTTTCATAATACTGTCTTTTCCTGAGAGTTTTCTTCTGCTGACTGTGCAATTGCAGGCACTTACTGGTAGCTGTGGTCAATTGAAAGCTCCCTGGCCTGATACGAAATGGGCTTTGTAAAAGGCACAGATGTTTGGACTCAACTTCTGCTCTCCTATCACCCATGAGAAAGGCTTGCATAAATTCCCAAGTCGGTGTTTGAGCAGGATGCTCCGAGAGCCATAGGCAGCTGTGGTCCTGTCACATATCCTTCTTCCCTCTGCAGTCGCAGACCCATGCCTGAGGAAACGAGTTGCACGGACAACCAAGGGGCTCAACAAGCCAGAGCTGCTCACCCAGCACGGAGGCTCTGCAGCTTCACCCTGCATGGCGCTTGTTTTCTCAATGAAGTCGAATGATGCTGATTAGCTCCTTAAATAACTTGGAAATTAGATGCAGAGGAGCACAAAGCTTCCAGGCTGTGGAAGCAGAACTTGCTGGATTTTATTCAGGTTTGCACGGGGAGAAATTTTAATGCTATTTGCAGAGGGGCTCGGCAAGTCGTGACAAATGCCAGCACTGGGGAGAAGAGGAATCTGCTCAGTGCTAATAGAGGGACCTTCGCTGCTGCAAAATGCGTCTTTCAGCTGCTCTGACTCAAAGCGTCACAGCTGATCGGTCTAACATACAAAACAGGTCTCCGTGAAACACAAATCCAAGACATGAACGGTTGTGGGCCGAGTTTTGGTGGTGCTTTCTTTTTCTCCTTTAATGAAATGAATTCTCCGTTTGGAAAAGGAGACAGAAGAAGTTACTGAAGTGCCTCTAGGTTGGCTTTTGTCTGTAGCTTGATCCGGTTGCTTATGATAAGATGGCACAATCCAGGCAAAGTCTTACGTACAGATGCCCATCATTAATGTGGTCTTTGGGCATACACTAGTGAAGAAAACAGCCTTTCTGCTTGTGCTGCCTTCTCCTTGTCAGGGGGATGCAGTTAGCAAATCTATCTAATTGTGAGTGGGCAAGGGGGAAAATGTTCTCTGATGTCTCAGTCCAGAGGCAGCAGTTGTGTGTTTGTGGCTTCAGCGGAGGCGCAATCAAAAACCCCACCCATTACAAATCATCAAAATTGGAGCTTTTGTGTATCAATATGTGTGTATGCTTATGTCCTAAATTTCCTTTTTTTTTATACATATCTAGGAGCTAATGCAATATAAACTGTAAACAGTGGAGCTGCTGCTTACATTTTAAGGCGGTTTAGAAGCAAAATGTCATTCCTGTTGTTTTGGTGCTGTGCCACCTCTTCTCCAACTTAATCCCAGGGCAGAAAAACTGTTAATAAGAATAGCATGTTACAGGCTTCAAGTGCCAGGGAGGATATGGCTCAAGGAGAAAGCCTGAAGCTCCACAGGTTCAGGCATCAAAAGAGGAAAAGACTTCTTCCAGATACTTGCAGTGCTGCATGTCTGCAGGCATCGAAAATCCTGGGTACTGCAGGCCTTGCTCTTCTCAAATACTTAACTTCTGTTTACAGTTAGGGGAAACTCCTCCTGATATGGGAAGGAAATAACGCACACAAAAGCATTTTACTGCTTCTGTAATATTCCTGGTCCTATTAGAGACATCTGCTTTTTTTTTGCTAGTGGTGAAACACTGTGGCTCTCAGAAGACAGGCATGCAGGAGTCCACTTTAATGCAGACACTGAACGTTTTGTAGCCTGAGGTCTGTGTCTTGTATGGCCTGCTGTGATCTCTTGTGTTGCTCTTGCACTGATGGACACCGATCTGGCATGTGGCTGGTCCGAGGGAAATGCTGCCTCAAGCCGAATGGTTTGTGGGTCCTTGACCTGGTGGAGTAAGGTTCTCAGCATGTGTCCTCCCCACAGCTGCAGGGGAGCTGCTGTGATGCTCCAGTTACGTGTAAATGACTCCCATTTACCCCTGTCCTGGCTAGGAGGCATTTATCTCTGAACTGGTTTTGGCTATAAGGCACGTGTGGTGTGATGACCATTCTCATCTGGCTGTTGAGTTTACTCTCTTCTTGCAGGACACTTGGGGGAAGTCGTCGCAGCTGCTTGGTGTGCTGCTCCTGGCCAAGCTGTTGGGGATTAGCGTCTCTGTCACTCCAGCCCTTCATAAGCATTAGATTCACTTAAGAAAATTGCATTCAGAATAACTTAATCTAGCAACCCAATGGCTTCTATTTTGAGACTTGGATCTCATGGATATGTTTATTTAGTTTGGGTTTCCCACTTCAAAGGAATCTGTCCTCTCAGCAAGAAAGTGATTGAGCACTTAAATAAAAATGTATTCATTGAATCTTTGGGATTGAGCTAAAAGTGCAGTAGGGAGTTAACGTGTGCACCAACTGTGTTAATCAGCCAGGGATTGCCTGTTCTCCTAAAGGGGAGGAAAAAGTGGTGCAAACCGCCTAAGGAGAAGTGGCTTCCCTTCCTCTGGCTTCTGGTGGTGGTGGTGGTGCTCTCAGATGCTTCTAGTTGGGATGAAGGACCTGGAATATCTTCACCTGTAATCTTCAAAGATACCGAATCCTTTGTGTAAAAGAGCGTTTTCATGGAGCCGAAAGGTCGACTGGATGTTTGTTTATTTTCTTTAAGTGGCTGTGGATACAGGTGAAGTTGAGACATAAAATCAATAGAGTGAGCTTAATCAGCAAAAATTACAAGTGTAAAGTTACAATGCTTTGATTGAATATTTATAAAATGGGCAGTTTATCTTAAAAGTAAGCATACTGTTGTCACCAGCTGTAACATGTAAACCAGAGAATCTCTTTGGTTAGGAGTTACTAGGCAAGCCGGAGAGCAGTTGTTAATTCCCAAAAGTGTCTGTCTATCCACGCACTTTCAGTGCTCTAACTCTGTATTTCAAACAGCACCGCAGAGGTCAGCAGGCAGGTCTGCTTCACCCAGGCCAGGTCATGAGGGAAAGTCCCGAGGGAGCCTGTGATTTCATGCATGCGTTGGCCACGACATACCGTCTGAAAATGCTGATGCTTTGAGCGAAGCCTTTAGAAGCTCAGCTTCCCCCTTGCCTGGCTTGAACGGAGCTCTGGACGGGAATGTGGGGGTTATACAAAGAAAATCAGTCTGGAAATAATCTGATTCATCACCTACGTCCAAAAAAACAGGGAAGGGGAACATGGGGCTTTTGTTGGGAAGTTTTGTTGGCTCAGAGGTGGAGAGTGGTGAGCTCTAAAAACCTATCCCTGTTGGACCTGTATGTCTGGGTTAGGATCTTAGTGACACTGACTGCTCAAAGCCAATGCTCTGTCTCAGTAACTGGCCACTTAACTATGGTATAAGGATCTATTTCTTCAATTTTCTGCCTCTTTATGTATTTCAAAACTGCCTCAGAGATTTATCTTTGTGACCGTCTGTTGTCTCTCCACAGTTTTGGGATATCTTCTTTCCTTGATCTTTGTTTGTTGCCCCCAAATCTGGCATTGGCAAGCCTTGTCTAGCATTAAAAAAAAGTAAAACATGGAGGGAATGATTAAAGGTGTCAACGCTTGTCAAATGCAGCCTGTGCCTGGGGAGGAGGCCTTTTCCCTGGCGATGTGCTAAAATGCAAATAAGCTATGTCCAGCAGTGCAAATACGTTTACTTTGTTAAAATGCCAGTGGTTTGTTTAGGGTCTGTAGTTTCTAATGTTTGACTGCTGCTGTATCAGGTTTAGGAAACTGCAGTTACGAGTGGTAATTGTGGTTTTGGTTGCGCTCTCTCCTTCCACTCCCAGTCCTGTACCTCCTTCGTTGCAGTTCCATAGAACTCCCGTGTACACTCATGGTGAACAAGGCTCTTCCCACCGGCCTGCGTTACATCCCACGCAGCCACGCCACAAAACAGCTCCGCAAATTGAGTTTTCCCAAGTGGCTTCCTTGTCACATCTATCCCCTCTCCTCAATTTAGGGTTTGTGGCAGCTTATTTCATTGTGTAGCACTCCTTGCAGCCTGGTCAGCAGAGTTTCTTTTTCTTAAGCCGAAGAAACGCTTCGGCAACGAAGAAAAGTTGAGGTGAAGCCGGAGAACAGCTGGGCTTGACACAGGGACCCCTCTGAAGTGGGGGAGACTGCATATAAGTTAGCCCCTGTAAAGAGTGAAAATTCTCCCTGGGTTCTCTCAAATAGAAAGGCATGTGCAGGTTCAGCCTCTTGAGGAGCTTTTGAGAGCAGGGTAGGAACAAGCATGTGGGTGACGGTCAGGTGTTGGGGCCCAGTATTTTGGGGCAGGCTGCAGCGTGCCTGGGTCCCCTCCAAGCTGCTGGAGATTGATACGGAGAGGAAAAGTGAGCTCCCAGCGCCAGCTCAGTGAGGAAGCAAGCCGTATGTCGAACATACTAAAATACATTTTGAAAAGCATAAGCAATTAAAATAATTTACCCTGAAGAATAACCCTAAAGGTTTTTGTTTCACTGCCCTCTAACACCAACATGCTGGGTTGTATTTGTGTCTGTTTTTTCCTGCCTGATTTCCTCCTGCATACGAGTGAAATTCAGCTGAAACAATAAGTTTGAACCGAGCATGTTGGATTTGGAAAATTTGTTACTCAAAAAAACCTTCTCTCTCACATGTATTTTCATGTCTTAAATACCTCTGGTATAGGGAGAAAAGGAAGCTGTGCTGTATTTAAAAGAAAAAGAAAACTTTAAAAAGCCTATTTCTTAAGTGTGTGGATTTTTCTGCTTTTGTTGAGACTTTCTTTTTTTGCTCTTTCAGTTATTTTGAGAATATTTCTAGAAGAATGGTGCAGAGATCCTCTTTTAGATGTAAATCTTCAGAAAAAAAATCAGGAGAATTGCAAAAAAATGCTAATTTATTGGGTAACTCCCCAGACAGTTTGACAGCACTATTGCAAATGTATTTTTTTCAAACTGGCAACTACTAAAGCTTCTTAGCAGAGTGACCTGTGAAAGATGACTTCATACTTTGTAATAAGGAAATACTGAGAGACTCTAGGAGAGCAGTCAAAATGCTGTTTTGCTTGAGACTTTTTTTAATTCAAGCGCCCTCCCAAAACAATTTGTGCAGAAAGCTTCCTCGCTTTCTTTGAAACTTCAGATCTTTCTTATTCTTTCTTTTGTTTTCCAGGGATATGTGTGTAACTGAGAATATTACGGGTTAATGGGGCAAAACAATAAATATACAGTTGAGAAATACAGTTTAATCAAAGCCAGTTCAAAACCCCTTGTTTTGGGGCACAGGCAGACTTTTCAGAAGATTTCAGAGGGGGTTTTATGAAGTTTATCTTCCAACTCTGGCTCCAGGACCACAAGTAAATACATTCAGTTAGTGAAACAGTTGTGCTCGCTGCATACAAAAAATGCCCTCCTCCCTTAAATGAATCTTTCTGACTAACACTTATTGGACAAAGCATTTTTTCAGGTTCAGTCGGCAGAAGAACCTAGAAAGTAGGTGTTGTATTTCTCTTCTGGAGGAGACCTGGAATGCGTGGCTCGCAAGTCCACTGTGGGCTGCCGTTAGCCTTTCGTGCTTTACCTGCAGCCGCAGTCCAGTGCTCATCTCTGTCGAGTCTCCCAGGAGAAGATGGCTGGTTAAGACAGTGGCTGAGATTTGAACCTAGGGGGTTAACCCAGGCCTGGGAGAGCTGACTGTAGTAAGGAAAATGCCAGTGGTAGGTTACAGCTGTTTCGGGGGTGGAGCAGAAGTTTGTGCCTGTGCAATTAAGCATGAAATAGGTAAATTCTGTGTATAATTACCAACGTAGAGTCTAGCATGAGGACGTGACCCGTAGAAATTGCAGCACATCGGTGACTGCTGGCAGATTCCTGGGAGGTATCCCTGCCGCCCATGCTGGCACGGGAGGGGAAGGTCATGTCCTCAGCCTTCCCCCCACCCTGCTTCGAAAAGCAGAGGCACAGTCTGGGGGGATGCTTCTGCAAATGAGGACCCAAAAAAGCTACATTTGTTATGAAACTTTGAGGAAGGTTATGATAGAAGTGGGAAGAAAATCAACTTTTTGCAAGTTCACTTCAGGAATCCACCTGAAAGACAGCTCGCTTATAAAGAAGTGTTTATTGGGATGTTTGGGGTTTCTTTTAACATGAAAACAAATCATTGGTCTGAGAAAGTGAAAACTGGGATGTGCGCGGAGGGAGGGAATAAAAGGATTAAAATCAGTGCAGATAAGAAGAAAGTTGGTGTCGGTGCTGGCTGTGGCTGTGTTTCATACTCAGCCTTTCAATTAAGCACAAGCATTCCTACTGAAGTTTCGAAGTAAAAGCAAGGAGGAGTGTGGGAAGATTTGCTTGAAACCTTTTCGTCAAAAAGCAGAGGGTTTTTTTTCTCATTTTCCCTCCCCACCATCACATCACCCCCAATATCTTCCCACTCTGTTTTCTGTTTGCTTTCCCCCCTCGGGGGGGGGCAGGCTGCTTGCCCTCAGCATCATTATTTGCACCCCTCACACTTGTCCTGTCCCTCTCTCAGATACTCAGCTCAAAAGCAGTTAGCTAAGCAGCAGGGTGTGCTCCCTCTCTCAGGAAGCTGCCATTGATTCACGGCTCTTGCACATTATGTGCTGGGGACATCCAAGCAAAGCTTCTTAGCTGACTCTCAGGGGCAACAGCATGGTGGGGCTTTTGACATTTACCGTGGGGCTCGGAGGAGCTTGCTCAGCTGCTTCTCAGAGCAGCTTTTTGGGATGGCATCTCGGCAGCGATGTCATCTGTCTTCATCTTCTAGCCACGGTCAGCACTCCCCATGGCTGCAGTGATGTCCGTGCCCTATGCCTCAGCAGCCTCTGATGGAAGGAGTAGTTTGCAAGGAGGTGCTGGCTGGTTTCAATCTGGAGGCTTTAAACTTCTTCCTGGGTATCCTGAAATACCTGCTACTTGAATGTGTGCCCAGGCTGTGCTCGCTGGAGCAGAGCTCTCAGATGCCGGTGTTTATTGAGCAGCATGCCCTGGTCGCTTCAGCTCCCCAGGGTTACCTGGGTTGTTGGTGCTGTTTTCTTATTTTCCTTCCAGCTGTGTAGCTGCAGCCTACATACGGTGGCCAGAGCCGGCTGCTGCACATCCTCCCGTCACCACACTTTGTTGCAGTTGTGCAGGTCTTCACTTCGGAGGGATGAGGATTTAAGAAACTGGTGAGGTTTGTTGTCAGGTGCCCTGGCTCTCCCTAACGTGGTCACCAAAAAATCCTGCGTGAGGAGAAGCTGTGGCTCTGATTGGGCACGAAGAGCTGCCTGTGCAGTTTATGCGTTGAGCTGTGCAGGATGAAAAGCTGGCCGTCAGCTTCTCTGTGCCTCTTTTGGACTAAAAGGTGTCTCAAATTTTAGAGAATAGCTGAAAAAAAATATTAGCAAGCTTTCAAGCAGCAGTGGCAAGTGGCAAGTGAATCCTCTGCAAATGAACACAGAAGTCCCTGGAAGGGAAAATAAGCAGTAATTACAGTAAAACATACTTTTTCATCACAGTAATAGTTTCACACTGAAAAGAAGGGTTGCAGCATCATATAAAAGTGACTTGTGTACTACTGTTTCTTCATAGTGGCGAGTGTTTTGGAGACCTTTGCAGTGCTATATGTATGTTACTTGCAGAGTTTCCTGAGGCTGGCATTCATTTCCAGATACTTGAGACTCCTTGTGGGATAGGCAGAAGTTGAATTAGCTGCCCTGCCAACATGGCAGCAGATACCTCTGCTTACAGTGACTGCTCCTCTCTGTATCTTACCTCTTGTTCCTCAGTGTTGCTTATTAGTACCCCTCTGGTTATCAGAGTGGACATCAGAGCCATGAAGAATTAATCCTGATTTAAGAAAGCAGGCTGTGCAATGGGAGTAGTAAATTTGCTAGGGATTGCAGGAGAGTAGCAGTGAGGTAAAACCCCAAAACCTTGGAGTAACATGGAAAATACTTCTGTCTTAATACTGTTAAACAATAAAATTTTACATGTTGGTAAAGAGATTGCTATGTTTGGCTCTAGTTTCAGCTTCAATATGGTTAATGTGTGTTAAAAACCAGTCAAGATAAAAATGAGACAGTTTCCCAGCCTTGAAATGACAGAGACATAAGCTCTGTGTCCATAGGGAGGAAGGGCAGATCCCTTTGCTGTTGTTTTCGAGTCAGGGTTTTAATGACTACAGGGGAAAAGGAGTGTTAGAACAGTACAAGAAAAATGATACAGCTAAGAGGAAATTATTTTTATTGCTAATATATGGGTGCTTATAACGTTTAATTCTTTGCAGCTTGTAATGTTTAATTCTTTACAGCTTATTCTTTATTTGCACATTCTTCCTTTCTCACCACTCTGCACTCTGTAGTGGCGGATACCATATTTAAAAATTACTGCTCTTAAAAGCTCCTATTCAGTGGTTTTAGCATGAATAAAAATGTTTGTCGAAGTAGCAACGGTGCTCAGATTGGTCAGCGTACGGACACAGAGTCATTCAGCTTCTGTGCCTTCCCGGTCTCTTGATTTTTACATCCTCCTTATTCCCCCTCCTTTCCACTGATAAGATTTAAAAGTTCCCTGGAAATATTTTTTTCGGGGTGGTGTAGCTGTACATTTAATCAAAGTTCAGGACTGTCTTTCTCTTTAGAGATTTACTTTTGTTTCCGCTAGCGAAGCCAGATGAGGAGGAGCGTGGGAGCATTTGATGCCCCTGAAAACAGTATTGTGGCGAAGATAGTTTTAAGGCAGTCTAAGAGTTGTCTCTGCAACTGGAGGAGAGGGAGTCTTAGAGTAAAACTGTGCGGTATGTTGCACTTTTAGATCGTTATTTATCTTTTTAGATAACGAATGGGGGATTTAGCATTCGTTTGCCATGTGCTGTGTGTCTGGTTTAAAGTAAGCAAACTGCTGTCCGTTTGCTACAAGGAGCTGCAGAGGGAAGGCGACAGCTTGGGCATCTGCATTATTTTGCCTTGCATCAGGTGTTAAAAGTCACTAAACGTACCGTGAGCCACAATATTTTTTCCCAATTTGACTCGCTTGCCCAATCGTATTTTTACTTCAGCCTTTAGGCTTGAAAAAGCATGTGCATAATCAGTTCATTTTGTGTGGTCTAGGCTATAAAAATGCCCCCTCTGTTCTTTCCATATGAAAAACGTGTTTTTAATTTTGGGGAACTTATATAATTTTCTTTGCTTTCTTTTGTATGTCAGATTAAAAACAAATGCTCCCTTTTCCTAACTTTGCGTGTTCCAATTACAGAGTTGTGAAAATAAGTCATCCTTCAGCTTTTGTTACTTTAAAACAGCTATCGGTGATGTCAGAGTCAATACTAAAAGCATTAAGAATGCTGGCAGAATGTAATGCAGCTGCAATCCAACATGATGTTGGAAATGGGGTTGAGAGCATAAAGGCTTTCCATATTCCCAGGGCGCACAACTGCTCGCGGCCTTGGCTTTGATCTCTTCAAAGGCTGCTGCCTCCTCCTAGATGGAGAGACTTGGCTGCCACTCGCTCGCATTGAAAAAAGGCAGAGGTCTCTATTCAGGCAGAAATCAATCACTGTGCAGAAACAATTATGTGTAATTCAACCATCATGAAAACAGGGCGAGATTATGGGTTTGTTACCTGAGTGACTGCGTGGAGATGGGGAGCAGCGGACGCGGGAGTCCTGCTGACATGCCACATCTTGATGACAATTATAGACACATGAATGATGTGGCGGGCGGGGGCGGCGAGATGACAAATGCTGGTCACGCTGTCCAGCAGAGCAGAAAATGAGGTTACAATTGGGAGATAATGTTTGCATATGTAACCATATTTCAGCAAGCTGGGCAACTTCAGGGAATAGT
The DNA here is from genome assembly GCA_013396935.1 of Baryphthengus martii. Lineage (NCBI taxonomy): Eukaryota > Metazoa > Chordata > Aves > Coraciiformes > Momotidae > Baryphthengus > Baryphthengus martii. The sequence continues at coordinate 65,747 of VWZK01017724.1, read as the reverse complement.
GGGGACGGGCGATCATAAACAAAGTCAGTGTGTGCCATATCTGTCAGCTTTCTATGATACAGAAATGTGTCTGTGCAGGGAGAAACCTGGGTCTTGCATCCTGAAGAGCTGCTTGCTTAAACAGCCTAGCGGCATTCTCTTGAAGGAGCAGGAGGGAAAAATTGCCTGGGAAAAGGAGAAATCTCCTGAGTTTGGCCCTCAGAAGGCAGAGGAAGCAAACAAAAATCCTTCTCCATCTCTCTGTGTTTTGGGACAGGGTGGTATTAACATGGCAACGAGAGATGGCTGTTTATGAGTGGCGTTGACGGGCACATCTCGCGTCTCCAACCTTCCCCTCCCAGCGGGGATTTAGGTTGGCCTTGTGGTAGCACGTCTCTGAGCGAGAGCGTTTTTAGATTTGCATGGTAACATTTTGGCTGCAGTGGGCTGTTAGTAGTGTGACGTGATGCTCAAAATACCTTCTGGTGTATAATGGCCTCCTTTAATTAGGAACTAGTTTTTTTCTTCCCCTGAGTGGTGAGCAATAGCTGACTGTCTTTAAAAAGAGAACTGGCATGTGTAGCATCTGCCATGACAATATTTATTTAAAGTATTATTGCTTATAAAGTCTTAAAATAGTTTTTCTCCCAAAAAGGCAAAATAAAACACAGATGACTGATTATAAAATGGTATCCCCACTCAGTTTGGTACACAGGATGAGCTTTACCTTTTATACTGCTCAGGCTTAGACATCAGAGGCGCAAGAAGCTGCTTTGAGTTACAGATCTTCAAACAATAAGTCAAAACAAAAAAATCAATCCCTCCAGTCCCTGGGTGCAGTTAGCTAAAGATAAAAGAGAAAAATAAAGTTATGCTAAAGCAGATAGAGGAAAGGAACCGATATGCCAAGGAAACACAGAGGACAAGTGCAGAGTTGAAGTGGGCCTAGTGTGAGCCAACATCAATGAATTTTTATCTTATCAAAAAGTTTTAGGGTTGCCAATTCTTTTCAAACTGGATCCACTCTGCTCCAGGGCTGCCTGAAGCGTTGTCTTCAATAAAAGTTGCTTCTCTTCACCCTCCGCATCCCTCCCTCTCACTCCTAAATGTAATCACACACAGGGATTAGGCTGCACCTCACTCAAGGTATGAAACTTCACTGCAGACTTCAACAGTAAATTAAGGACTTCAGTAATGCCTTGATTTTACAAATATGAACTGAGATTTCTTTTTAAGAATTTGGTGAAAGTGGTATAATCTCAAAAAAAGTAAAACCTTTTCTGGGGATATCCTCCCTCCCCTCCTTCTGCCTCACGATAAATTTAAATTGCAAAGGAATTGTTTTTAATAGATTTTTTTTTAAAAAGTGATTTTTAACCCTTTTTCTTAGTTGATTCATGAAGTTTGTAATACCAGTTAACTATCTTGATTGAATCAAGTACGGAGCTTAAGCCTTAACATGTGAAGAAGAGAGCATCATTCCCCAGAGTTGTAATACACAAGCCAAGCCCCTCCATGTGCCTCTCCAGGACGGACATCTCAGGGCACAGTCAAACCAAAAAGCCTTCTTTGGAAAGAGGTCCGTCAGCTTTGAGCTTCTTCTGGTTTTCTTGCACCTTTAAAGGTGTTTATAATAAGGGTCAGTGCACAAGTTTGAGTCACATTGGGAGATCAAGGTGTCTGTCAGCATCCCTGGCTTGGGATGGCTGGTGCTGGTACCTGTCCAAGAGCACTTGAGGGGCAGTCAGGAACAGGTAGTGCTTCAGGTAGTAGCTACTTCAACAGCAGAAAATACATTTATCCAACAAAAGCGATTAATAGGCATGGATTGTATGTTATGTACAAAAATACCTGGAATGTACTAATGTTCAAAGGATTTGGGAAAGTCTAGTTGATGCACTTCAGCCCAGTAGCTGATGTCTCAGGGCCTGTTTCCCTTCTGCAGTGCAACGTGATATCCATTTCTTAGATGGGACAACAGAACAGCAGAGGAAGAATAAAGAATTCAGGATATGCAGATGCAGGTAAGCTGAGGCAAGGGTACTGATATGAGATCTTGCTCTTCACCTAGAATTTGAGGAGGCCTGGTAACCTGGGGCTGGATTTTCTCACTTCAAACTGGTGAGCTGCTGCCTTCACTGCTTTGAGAAAAACATAAATCAGGCTTTTCTATGTAAATAATTGCATGAGCTGCTACAGAGGTGTTTATGGCATTACAAACAGAACAGGAAAAGAGTTAATGACTGTAGATGTTATAAATACTGTAGACGTTATAGATGTATGGAAGATGTGGCCAACAATGTAAAAAAATGATATCTCTCATTTTGATAAGTTAAAAGTTTCTGTAGGGAACTACTCAGAAGAAATGTTCAGCCAGTTATTGCCTTAAAAAAAAAAACACGACAAAAACCATAAAAATCTGCAGCTGGATAATTATTCCCATTCATCTCTGGGTAGATTGCATCTTAAAGATAATATTTTTTAAATTGCTTTAATAGTTCTCCTTACGGTTGTCTTCTTTGAAAGCAGTATGATGTGATACCTTTCTAATCGGGAGCGGCTGCATGAGGAGCTGAGCTGAAGCTAGAGGCTGCTCACCTACAGCTGGGTGTAGCGAAGCCGCTTTTCCTCTTTCACCAGTTTCAGTTTCCTCCAGTCCCAGCTGCAGTGAAGTCTTGTCAGCAGTAATTGTCAGTATCTCAAAAGAAGCATTTTACGTTTTGTGGAGGCAAACCAGATCCAAGGCTTAGTACTCAGAATCTTGGTACTGTGGGACGTGCTGTTTACTGACTGGTGTCGTTTTGCAAAACTCAGTGGGAAGATCACCAGTAGTCCTGTAGACAGCTGATGCAGAACAAGGATTGCTGCAAAATGATAAATCCTGCCCAGAGAAGGGGGGCACATAAGGCAGTTGGTGCGTTGTGGTCTTTTCGGTGTCCTTCCTGAAGAATGCTAAGCATAAACTGCAGAATAACTTGGTTTGAATCAGGATGAACTAGGAGGCTTGCAGGGCTCAAACAACTCAACCTGAAATAGAAAGTGCCCTAATTGAACTTAGAGAGTATTTTGTGGTTTTTTTGTTTGTTTGAAGTGTGTCAAATGGAAACAAAGGACAGAGTAGAGGTGTAGGGAACTGCAGCGCTCTGCCTGGTCTCTCTGCCCCTCCTGCCCTAGGAAAGCAAGCCCACACTTGGTCGCTTTGGAAAACATCAGCCATCTCCCTTTCCCATTTCAAATATGGCAATAAAAGTATTGGAGATAAATGTGTTTATTGGGCCTGGTTCCTCTCAGCGTGGGGCTTTGCTTTCTTTGTCTTTTTTTGATTTGGTCTAGCTGAGCATCCCAGCAATAATAGCTAATTGATTTAGCCTGTGTCAACTCACTGAGGTACAGAGACTTGGTTATTTCAGCTCTCCCAGTACAGAATACAGGGAATAAAACCTATAGCCAAACACTGGGTCAGGCTGGGATGGATCAAGGGCTAAAGGCAGAGCAAAGGAATGGCATGGAGGTGTATGGTGAGGAGCCTGCACACCCATCTTGTGGCCTCCAGGGAGTCCCGGGGAAGCTGGAGCTTGGGGAATGGCAGGGCAGGCAAGATTTCTCCAAGCTGGCCTACTTAGCCTCTAAAGTAAACACCAATTTGTGGTCTCTTGGTAGAGAGGGAGCAGCCCAATAACGCTGAGATAACTTTCTTGCCAGCAATGCTCCCTGTTCAGGGCAACGTTTAACTTCATCTAATAGGGACACTTGGGTTTCAATCATCAGCTTGCAAAAAGGCAACGTGAAGATGCCAAATGATTTGTTAGACACCTGTGATATCAACCCACTGTCTCTTTGCAAGAGATAAGCCAGCCAGGTCCTCCCACAGGAGGTGATGCAGGCTCTGGGGATTGCTCATTGGTGTGAGCAAGTTCTTCTGGTGGAGAGGGGAGCAGAGCCCTCCTGTGATGGGAGTGGGAGCATTTCCATTGCATGGGGAAGGGCTCAGAAGCGTGAAGTCGGTTGAGGCCACAGGATTGAGGAGTGACAATCCTGACCTTCCAGCAGGCGTGTTTCTGCCCTGAGGTCACTCCTGCAGCAAGGAGCACTCTGTGGATGAGCTGGCTCAAAGGTCTGCCCTGTTCAACTTCTGTCCCGCTGGAGCCGAGCCTTAAATAACAGGCAGATGTTTGCAGAGCATGTATTATGGAAATCAGACCAGTCATAACTTGACTGCTCTAAAATAATGCATGTCTCTTTAGAAGAGTGGCGGCTTAGTTTTTTTTGGCTAGAGGCAGAGACAAATTTGTGTGCGCAAGGCAGTGGCCTGTGTGAGGCGGCTGGGGGCCAAGCTGTGCCATTCCCACCCCTCAGGGCACTCGGGCCGTCCCGGAGTGGCCCTGGCCCCAGGAGCACATCTTTTCCTCCAGTGAGAGGGTTTCGCTCCTTCTTGCTCCTCCTGGCTCCCCCTACGGCCTCTGCCCGGAGAGAGGGCCAGGCGGCGTGGCACTTAAGAGGTTGCCTTTGCGGCAATTAGGAGGTCACCAGTGCGGCCACGCAGCTGCTGATTTGTATGTCTGCCTACGTAGGGCAACTGTCATGTCTTTCCACTTTCCTCCCCCGGGCCTCCAGCACACTGCTGTCTCCCGTGAGCTCCTTCCCACACCCAGGCAGGTGGTACTCGTCACACATGTACTGCCCCAGTGCCCCGAATCGGTAGGTCAAGCTCCGCGGGGTGGCTTAGTACCAAGGGGCGGGTTGGATACCTGGGGCTGTCTTGCAGGGTTTTGCTTTTCCTTGTCCTGAGAGGTAGTCATAGGGAGTGCTGCTTCATGATCAGCGCTTGCACAGGGGCCGCCTGCAAGAGTAATTCAATGCTGAAAGTAAGCCTTAGTCTCACTGTTGGAAACTTCCTTTATTTTTCACATTTCCTGCCTTTCTATCCAACCTGACCCCTCAGCTGTTTGTGTCACCCTCTCTTCCAGAGGAGGAGATGTCGACACGACAGGAGGAAGGCTGTCTCCTGCTCTCCTGTGGCAGCCTCATCAGCTGGACCTGGAGAAGTATCGAATTAGCTTTATTATGCTGCTGATTTGAAGTCATTACTGGTGTAAGCCGATGCAGTTCCATTATTGTTGATGGGATTGGGGCTCTACATGTCACAGGTGAATTGGACTCAATTAAGTGAAGCTATGGTCTTAATTAGAAGCTCAGCTTTCAGTGGCTTCTCCTGGGCGCCGGAGGTGGGACACTCTCCGCCTTGCCTTGCCATCCTGCGGGGCTCTGCAAGTCAATGGGGAAAGGCGCTACTTCATCCCATGCAGCATCCGCAGGGACTGTGTGGCATCCTCTCCTTGTGCTGCACATCACCTCGGCTTTGCTCTGGGGGAGAAAAAACCCAGCACGAAATGCGGAAAGTGCAAATCTGGCCCTTCAGGTTTGCCGGTGTGAAGCCTGGTGCTTCAACAGAGCCTGTGTTGGCTCTGGATCTGCCCCCACAGTCTAAGCGGTCCAGCCGGTGGATGAGTTAATTTGCTCTTTACTTGGGAGATGGTTAGTCAAGAGTTTTGACAGCTGCTTGGCTTGGCAAGGTAAAGTGGGACGTTTTGTGTTTTCACTAGCTGCAAATTTTCAGTGGGCCTTATTAAATACAATTTCCAACAGCCAAGTCTGGCTTTCCAGAGCACCTGGATGAAGCAACATGTCCGTCAGAGCGTTATGAAGAACACGATGTTCGTTATCGCACTTACACAGGTAGAAAAACCCAGGCACAGGGAAAGAAGTGCACTGCCCAGGGAGGGCCAGGCTCCTGCCTCCCTCTTGGCTGGCTGCTCTGGTGCAGGGATTGCTCCCCAGTGGGCTTGCAAATGATCTCCTGCAGCCTGCCTTTGCCTTTCCATAAGAAAATGGAGCTCTCCTGAGGCACACTCGTGCTGGGTGCTGATGCTTGCCACTGCAGTGAGGCTGGCATGTGGGATTGTCCTGAGGCCATACCTGGCTGCCCTGCCCATGTTGCTGGAGAGGACAACGGCCCTTCCAGAATTGTGTACCCTCCCACTAAATATAGCATCAGCATGGGCTCTATTTTTAGTGTGCATTTTAAGTGCACTTTTCAGCAGAAGCCTTTTTGGCAGCAGACCCTCCACCTGGGTTTCCCGGGGGGTTGTGTCCTTTCCCGGCGAGGAAGGATGTGCTGGGGATGGTGAGCTCACGTGGCTGTCGCTGGTGGCTCCATGCGCCACGTGCTCACCGGGATGGCTGCTGCAAAACGGGCAGTGTAGCAGCTGATTTCTGCCTCTTGCTCATTAAGAGCTCCTTCCTCTGCTTGGCACCTGTTTTTTTTGTCCTTTTTCTCCCTTCTGAAAGCTGGTAGGAGTGCAGCCACTTGGAGACCTCACCCCCCTGCTCAGGTGTGGGCATGGTTGGCCACTGTGCTCTGGAGCTAAGCCATAAGCATGGGTGAAAGTTGGTTTAACCTGCAACCTCAGTTAAATCCTTTTCAGGCCACTTCCCCCAGTCAAGTTAGGATTTGATACCATTGCTGTTGCACACCATCGTGCATCTAGCTGCAGACTGGCACTCTTACACAGCCAGGAGGGCATGAGAAGATGAAGACTTGGTCAGTAGGAGAATGTCCAGTATGCCATGATTTAGGCTTGTTACATGGGTCTGAACAGTTTTGAATTGTTGCTGTAAATGCTGTAGATGTAGATACCTGGTGGTACTGCAGGCCCCAGCTTTCCTTGGGCCAAGCTGGAGTTTACACCCGCCAGCAGCCTGGGGGGGACCATCCCTCCCTGCTCCACAGCTGTTTGGGAAGGCCTGCTCTTTCTGGTAGCCATCGGGAAGGACTCTGTGGTTCCCTACTGAGTGTCTGGGTACAAGATAATGACAAGAGACCCATGCTTAGTGCCTCTGAGTTTGTGATCTGCAAAATATACTTGTAGCTGCGCGTGCTGGCAGTACCATCCTGCATGTGGCCCGTGCCTGGGGGAGGCAAGGGAAAGAAAGATGCTGCTATTTTTGTTCCAGCAGTGGTTTATGGTGGTTGTTTCGTTGCCTAGATATCTTAAGGTGGGTGGCATTCACATCAGACACTACCCCGCACCCAAATAACAGAAAACAAACAAAAGCTGAGATAAGCAGTACTTTAAGGAAGATCAAAAACTTGTCTGGGTGTTTCTTCTTCTTGGGGAAACCTACAGTCCTACTGACAGATCAAATGCAGGTTTACATGTGTATACACAGGGCTCTCTGCAGGCCCCATTGCTCCCCACCAAATGTAGCAAATGAGCAGTATTACTGAGGGGATATAACAGGTTTGGTATGAATTACCCCATCAACACACACAAAAAAGTGTTCTCTGAAAAGGTTATTTTTGTTACTATGTAGATGGTCAAACATTGTCTCATGCTGTTGCTGGGACAGAGCGATGGAGGATGGTGAAATGGCTGCTTTTCAGGTGGCAGTCGTACAAAACACACTTCTTGGTGCTTCATCGCCCCAGTGAACTTGCAGCAGTGCGCATCATTCCTTTCTAAGCCTGCTTTATTCTCAGTGCAGCCCAGCTTTACTGGAGCAGCCCTTGCTGGTTCTCAGCATACCACGTACCTAGCTGTGTATTTCCAGCCCTGTTACATCAGATGAGTTGAAACCTGATGGCTGAAGGAAAAGCGTAACATTGCCGAGCTGCGTTTCCTTGCTGAAGGTTTATATGCATCTTCATTTCACTTGCATAACTTGCATATGTAAGGGCTATTCTCTGCTGCTATTGCTATGCAAGAAGTCACCCTCTAAACTTAGCTCTGATCCGAGCCACCTTCCTCTGAAGGTGCACCGCACTTCTTTTCACCATCACTGCTGACAGGCAAGTTTTATTTAATTTGCATCAAAGATGCGCTCTTCAGTGCCAGTGTTTGAGTTACTCTCTTCATCCCTTGAGCGGCGGCCCTTCTGCCGTGGCCGCGCGAGTGGCGCCAGGCTATGCCTGGTGTAGGCAGCGGGGCCGCTGGGTGCCTGGCACACATGGCTGCAGGAGCTGCCACTGGTGTTTCGAAGGGCGCAGAGCTGACTCTCCGCCGATCTAAGCAAAATCCTGTGCCAGCTGGGTAATGGGGAGAGATTAATGACTGCCTTAGAAGCCAGTTTTCCAGCATACTGGCCGGAGGGCAAGCATCATGATAGTTGTAGCAGCTGGTTTGGAGAGGAGGGAAATGAGGGGAAGATAAAATTGCACGCCCAGAATGCCAGGGTAGCCTGTGTCCATGCTTTGATGTCTTCTCTCTCCACACCCTCCTGTGGGTTAAAAATGAAACTAGACTGCATTTATAATGGGTGTGTGAATATCTGTATTTAGCTTCAGTGAACAAGCTCTGGGACTGGATCCTTGTATGTGGAGAGATACAGTTTTGCCAAATGCAGGAACGGATATTTTCTGTGCCCGCATTGTGGGGACAGATGAAGAGACATGGATGGACAGACGGACACACACTGTCTCATAAATTCAGGCATTGCAGGCGAAAAAATTCTGACACACATGTACACGGTGGATTGTGAAAGGGGATAAAGAAAGATTAAACATTGTTTTATTCCTTCTTAATGATCTTTAATGTGTAGGTCAGGGTGTGGATTCCCCCTTTCCTTCTGTCACCACCACTTTTGGGTCTGTGGTGAAGGTACAGGCACTGTGCAATAAACAAATGTAGCTGCAGAGGATTCTCGAATTCTCTTAAATTGGTTTGCACAAGCGAAGTAGAAGGAGTGAGCATCCTCCCCGTGACACTCATTGGAGGGTGCAGGAGCCATCCTTGCACCCTCGGGAAGGCCAGGGCAAAAGATGGGGTTCCTCCAAAGTGGCAGGTGGGGTGCACGCGTGAAGACAGGTAGCTCGGAGGAATTCAGTTTACCTCCTGTTACTGTGCAACACTTCGGCATCCACTTCTGCACAGCGCGCTTTAATCAGCAGCCCTCCCCCCTTGGCCCCCAGGCCTCAAAATTCCACAAAACCCAATTAACAGAGATGAGAGAGCTCTAGCATGTATACATATGAAATTTCAGAAGGCTGAAAAAGAGACTCTTAATACCGTAAAGCCTGCCCTAAAGTAAAATTTGCATCTGAAATCTACATAGTTAACCCCGTGAGGAAGACAGCATAGCTGAGCACAACTTCCCCCCCCCAGAGGGGTAACTTATCCAGGTCTACTCGGTTTGGCATCAGGCTGCTTGCAGTTGAGGAGTGCTGCAGACCGAGCCCTGCGCTTCATGTACAACCTGCAGAGAGCACCGAGGAATTGTAGCTCCAACTTTAGAGAGTGTGCTGCAGTGGACTGAACAAAACAAAACGAAAAACAACCCCAGTCTGAGAAGATTGTGCAAACTTCTCTAAATTGATGACCACAAGCAGGCTGAGTGGATGTGATGCTTGCGTATACTCATTAAAGGAAGTATTCAGGATTGATCTAATTATCACTTACAGATTCAGCATATTCAACTCTAGAGCTCCAGGTGTTTCACACTTTACTAACCTAGCACTAGACTGACTTGTTTAAATTGCCCATCATGAAATATCCTGAGAAAGACATTGACCCTTTAAAATAGTTACAAACCAACAAAAAGCCCTCAGCAGATCCACTCCTTTCTGTATGGGTTCAGTGCTCAGAGGGGAACCGGGGATAAAGCTTTATTCCCCTTCTGTGCTTTTATCTATCTCTTTCGCTATCTTGTTTGTGTAAGATACAAAATTTCTCCTCCTATTATCCTACTTACAGCTTAATCATGTAGTAATTGGAGGCCATACTTCTGTTGCTCTGCTCTTTTTTGAGTCTCTGTACTTGCATCTTCTGTAAGAGTGGTACACAAGTGCTCTCTTCAATTAAGAGAAATTAAACAGGAGTTAAAAACTCTCACCTGAGTGCTTTATGTGATTCTCCTGAATTGACAATGATGGGTTTGGCTTTAGGTATCTGGGGAAGGTGGTGAGGAGGTCTGAGCAGTGTGCTGGGAACACAGGTAAGTATTTCCCTGCAAAAACATGAGGCCTCAAAGCTGCTTTTTTTATTACCTCCGGATTCTGCAAAGGGCTGGTTATCTCACGCTGTGAGCCAGCATGATCAAAGCCCCAGGAAAGGTCAGGCATTCCTCCAGGAGTGACACTCGGCTGCCGGCAGCGCTCCCACAGCTCCCACAGCCCAGGCTGCGGCACCGCGCTGAAATCCTTTATCTCCTTAACGGGTGAACCTACAGATTAGCCAGCCTGGCCTTAGCTTGATGTCAAGAGCATGTAACACCTGGCCTGGGTTTTCTGAAGGGGGAAAGATGTTTTTAAAAAAATAATAAAAATTGTGGGGGAGGCAGCATTTCCTTCCTGTGCCTTAATGTGAGAGAGCTTGATGCTGAGAAAAGCTGTGCTCTGACTCTGTGCTGCACTGGAAGAGCTGCTTTCCTCACGTTCTCAGCTCCTAGTTCTGTGCGAGTGATACAACTAGTGAGTTCCAAAAAACTGGGCATGTGAGAAATTATCTGCAGTATCTTCCAGAGTGAGGATATTGTTTTCTCACTGTTTTGGTAAACCGGCATTTAATTACTCATTTTGGACTGTTTATGCCCCACTAGCAGCTTGTGATGGACAGGGAGATTTTGGGAGGACACACAGAAGGCAGGGATGTTCAAGATGAGCAAATTCCATCTCTACTTAATGCATGTTAGATGCCTTGTTTTTGATGGTGTGAGGGGTGCACCCCAGGTTGGGGTGATAAAGGTTCCCCCCCATGACTCACAGTCCAAACTCTAGCTGTGGCCGAGGTCTGCATCTCCTGAGCCCATTTGTTTGATGTGGTGGTTTTGCCAACTTTGTCTTCAAGCACAGGCGCTGAAACTACATGAAAGGCAGGGGGAACTTCTTCTGTCTGCATTTCACGGTGTGATAGTGTCTTGGCTGTGACCCAGCACCTGTGAGATGGTGAAAGCATGTTGACAGTATGAAATCAGGGGTAATTTTTATTTTTAAATGAGCTGAAGGTATTCGTATTCTAGGTCTAAGATAGGAGTAAGAGAGACCTAGACGTGCTTTCTTTCTCTCCAGCAGCATGGGGTACTACACAGCAATGGCACTTACTTACATGAAAAGCGAAGATTAGAATTTTTGAATTTTTTTTTAGAACAGAGCACTTGATTCCTTGTTTAACAGTCTGAAATAGATGCCCCTGAATCTATCTCCCAGTGTGTTTGTTGAATAAAGGGATAGTAAAAAGGTACCACAGCCACAAATATGGAAAACTGTGCAAGTGGCTATGGACATGCGACGTCTTGAGCCTCATATCTGTGTGCAGCATCTGCGGGGCCTGCAACAGGAGTGCTGGTCTCTGCCACCCAACCTCCAGATGATCCTCTTCCTCAGCCAGGCTTCTTGGGGGGAGTTATTTGCCCAGGGGAGTGCTAATTGCATGAAAAATCAAACTGTTGGTAATGACAGGGTGATGGTAAACTTCGGAAGTGCCTCTTTAATGAAATTGAGCATAACTCATACAATGTTTTTTGAGTAGGATTGAAATATAATTGCAGAGTGACCTGTTGCTACTAGCCGGGCTCCGTGTACAGCTGTAAGCCCATCTGGAAGGGTGATTTACTGGAGGCTTGGGCAATCTGGTGATGTAGGTTCTCTTTTACGATGTTTAGATTTCTCCCCGTGTTATAAAGCACAGCTCAGAGTTTTTATGAGAATGTAGGTGCCTGCTGCACAAAACTTAGTTTGTGGGCTGGGTGTAGCTTTTCCTTTTAAGAGTGATTTTTAAATTTGAAAGGGCAGCTCTTGAATTAAAAAAAAAAAAAGTAATAAAGAAAATCAAGACTAGCAGCCGGCAGAAATATCCTACGTGGGATTTAAAAGGCATCATGTGTGTTGCGCATAGCAGCAACCTTTTTCTAAGCCCTGTGGCCAACGAGGGGAAGCAGCTTAGCGGTAACAGACCAATTCAAGTGGGATAGGAAGGGGAAGCAGGTGAGACCCATGTTTTTTCCCTGTCTCCCCCAATCTCCTGGGCTGCCCAGCCTGGGGCCACCCTGGTCACTGGCAAGCCTTTGGGTCAGTGCCCAGCACAGCTGTGAGCCTGCATGGGTAAGACCTGAAAACTGAAGAGAATGGCTGTTTTGGGAGAACCCCAGGGTGCTGTACAGTAAAACGAGCCAAGCGGGGCCATGGAAGTCCAGGCAGCTTCCTGAGAGTGAGTGCAGAGCGATGGGGCAGGGATGGGATGGGCCACGAACAGGGCTAGAGCAAAGCCAGAGGAAAGCCAATGCCACCAACACTGGAAAAGATGTATTTTGGGTCCTGAGGATTCCCTGGGTTATGAGGATGCCTTTCTGCAGCAATGAGCAGTTCTCACGCTGATCAAGCCCCAAAGCCAATGTAGGAACATCTTTCCGGGGCTCCTTTGTTGGCTCCTCTCTGCAGCTGGAGGCTTGCCCTGAGCTTTCTCTGTCTGCTTTTTGGGGAGGGGAAAAAAAAATATTTCCTAAGCTGCCACGGAAGACAGCAGGCATGAAGGTGGGGTGCTCCATCTTTTCCAGGTACCCTTTTTCACTTCCTTTTTCTACTTCTCGAGCAAACAAGCTGGCAGTTTGCACAAGATCAAGATCATTGCAGTAGTCCCCTGACCCGAGTTGTCTCCCACTGGCAGCCTATGGCTGGGAGACGTCGGTCCCTTTTTCGTATTTTTCTGAGATGCTGTTTGGAAAAGAGGGCTAAAAATACTGAGCATTTAGATTATGCATCAGTAGCTCAGCATCCAGCCATGTTTATGGTAGGTTTATTGGTCCTGTTTATGCCAAGAGTCCAAACGAAACAGTCAGCATTCATGTTTTGGGCAAAAAAAAAAAGTGTTTGCAGCCCTGCTCCTTTGAGCCTGTGTCTTGTTCGAGTCATTCTTCGCTCATCCTTAGCTGTGTGCTGTGATTTTTGTATTTTTAGCTACACGTAAATGTAATTTTAGGGCATATTTTTATGTCTCATTGATGTGACAAACCCTCATGGGACTGATCTGTAAAATTTAGTTAGTAGATTTTCAACACTCTTGTTTATACTGAAATAATCTTGCACAATGTGGTAGAGAAATAATTCCCTTCGTGACCTTCTACTGATGGTTCAAATAACCTGTCTAAGAGACATCCTGTTTCTGGAGGGCCCTATTGCTTTAATTCCTGTTAAAATTGGTTTTGCCTTCTGTGGAACAGTGCTGCAGAAATTAAGTACTTGCAAATGCGTTTTACCTCCAGATAAACGTTGCAGTTTGCATTTTCAATCCTAGTGAAGCTTTAGCAGACTGCTACTTTTGGCCTAATCATTTGTACGTTTTTAGGGATTTTTTTTTTTTTTTAGTTTAAAAATGAATATTTTATTTTAAGCCTTTGGACCATCTTGCCCACATCCAATGATGGATGTCTAATGAGATGACTTTTTACCTCCACTAAATGGTTATATTGTTTGCACTGATGTATGCTAAGACTTGATGCATTAAATCTTTGGTCATTAGCAGATGCCATTAGCAGAAAAGTCCAAATCACTTACAGCTTGGACTTAAGACTTTTCATTAAAACCTGAATTTGCATGTTATTGGATAAATCTGTTAATACGGTTTAGCCGGACTCGGGGAAGTTACTTGAAAACTTTTTCCACTGCGTACGCAAGGTCAGTGGTGCCTGGGAGCTTTGAATTTGGAGAAAGTGGCCCCTCTGATAAGCCAGCGTATGCCAAGCATCTATCTTACCTGCCCCTGCCTGCCCCTGCCACTCTCAATACTGCACACACAGCCCTGGCTGTCAGTGTTGGGCTTCAAGCTGGGCACAGGTCTGCTCCACTTACCCCTGCAGCAGCCAAAATCTCAGTGACGAGGGCGCCTCGCCTCCTAGCAAAGTGTGGGCAGCCCTTCCTGCCACTTTGGGGCTGGAGGGGGTCAGCCTTGGGAGCGGTTACCCAGGGGGGAGCATTTCAGCAGCAATGGTGTGGTGTGGAGCAAAGGATCAGCCAAGAAGTCATCAATGTCATAAAATCTGTCACTCCTCCATCTTCCTATCTGTTTCTGTCTTTTCCCCGTTCGTAGAAGGCATACAAGGCAGGAGCGCTTCCAAATACGTCAGTCATGTGGGGTAGCGTGGCCAGCACAGCCTGATTTCTCTTTTGCTAGAAGTAAGCAGTTGCCACCTGGTCAACCTCTAAATTGCAAATTTAGGCATGGTGAACAGAGGTCTTGGTCAGGTAAAGATGTGTCAGGTGCTTGCACAGGCATCTGAGTCCTTGTCCTTACCTTCTATGAGATAGAACAAAAGTGTTTTTCCAATGCACGTCATGCTCTCGCGTTTCTTAACATTTCTATTCCATGCATTCTAAAAATTGGTACTCAAAGAGAAATTGACTCATTCCTCAGTTTTCTTGTCCTCTGCTGATCTTTGTTGTGGCACGTGCTGTTGAATAGACTGTGACATAGATTTCATGGAAATACATTTAAGAGTGGTTGTATTTCAAGCACTTTTGATCCACTGTGTGTGCAACGCTGAAAAGCATCTTCCTGTCACCAGGATGTAGGATGGGGGTTTTTTCTTGGTTCCCCCCAGGAGCCTGGGCCCATATCCTGTGGGACGTGAGAAGGCTGATGAGGAAAAGTCATCCCATCCTGTGACGCACATTGCGTATGAGAACAAGAACGCCGGGCTTGAGAGGCTGCCATCAAACTGCTACTTTCACACAAAACTTGTACGCTTATGTTGTAGATGGCGTCTCGCTTGCCTGAGCAGTTTTCATACTTGATTTAAGTGGGTGTTGAGAGTGCAGAGGAGTCCCCAGTTTGAATATTGGACCGAAGCATATCCCTTTGCCTTAGAGAGGTACATAAGCTTGCGGATCCGGGTACCCTGGAGAAGATGCCAAAGCTGTTGGGAACAGGATCCCGATAAACTCGAGACAAGCAAAACAAGCTTGTCTTAACTCAGCAGACAGCTCTGGTGACAGAAACCAGAGTAGCTTTATCCCCAGGGGAGAGCTGAAAACAGCACAAGAGGTGACAAGATGCCAGGATGGGCTCCAGCATCTTTCCCCCCCACCCAAAAACTCTGGGGCTTCCTGGCATATAATGCTCCTGCAGATCGCACCCTGGCAAGCGGCTGGGCTGTGAGCACCAGTTCCTCTGATGTCCCACAGGCTTCCTCTGCTGGTTTAGGGCAATAGTCCTTATTGTCAATAAGTCCTTATTGTTGATAAGCCAGACCGCTGCAACTCAGAGGCTCGAGCTTGGGCTTGTTAAAACATTGCGGTGCCTGTGTTCCCTTT
The DNA here is from genome assembly GCA_013396935.1 of Baryphthengus martii. Classification (NCBI taxonomy): domain Eukaryota; kingdom Metazoa; phylum Chordata; class Aves; order Coraciiformes; family Momotidae; genus Baryphthengus; species Baryphthengus martii. Next base: position 50,470 of record VWZK01017724.1, on the reverse strand, counting down.
GGCCAATAAAGAACCAGAAAGGGCTCTGGACAGGTTGGGAAACACTGGCGTAAAAAACCTTCTCAGCTGACGGCTTGTGTGTGACAAGGATGCACAAGGCAGAAGCAGGGGAAAAGTCTGGGGAGCTGTGACCTGTGGAAGTGTTGCTATCTGGAGTATTTCCTGGGCTGGTGGTACCGTTTACCAGGTTTTGGGAGTGCTTAGGGGCCCCTGAGGTCAAGTGTGAGATTTGATGCTGCAGGTTGCTGCTTGTTAGGTGCAGGCATCTTGGTGCACATATTTACACGAGGAAAAAGATGGAATGTTCAGAATGGGCAAAGTTAAAAAGACCACAATGCAGGAACTGGAGGAAATGGAGCTTAAAATGAGCATTGGCTGGCAAATTGCGAAGAGTTTACTGGCGATTAATTGCCGTCAGAGAGCAGCCACTGCTGAGTTTGGAGAATGAAAGAAAACATTGGAAAATATTTTAACAGGGAAGGCTTTCCCTGCGAGCATGTGGCTTTGCTGGTGATTTAATGACCTGTCAGTTGTTAGCACATATTTCTAAAACTAATGGGCTGCACAAAACTTAAGCATAATCTGTCTATATGTGAACTTGGACTACAGAAATAGAAATGGGCTTGTCCTCCCCCGACCGGAGCCTTGCAAGACCTGCCTGGCTCTCCGCGTGGTTCACCAGCACTCCAGGTCTCCCGACAGCCCTCCTGAGCAGGCAAGAACAAACAAATTAAGAAGTCACGGGAGAGAAGAAAATGGAGATAGCGGGGGATTTCTAATCAAGCTATTTTAATACTGGGTGTGCTTTAATCACTTACTTAATGGCAGTGCTTAATGAACACTTGAAATAAAGCATGTTTCTGTCAGGGATACAACACCCATGTTTTTAAAGCTGTCTTGAGGGAACTCAGATGTTTATTACAACTTTTCAGCAAAAACCCATCACAGTTGTTCTATATTAATTTCCAAGATTGAGGGGGGGGGGCAAGTTGGAAAAAGATGAGAATGTAGACAAGTCATTAGCACGGTGGTTTCTCACTAACATTGCAATTAACCTGAATCCGGTTACTGATTGTAATCCATCTAGATAGATGCTTATCCTGGGCTTTGTCAAATCGCATTTACTCTTTTCTTTGCAATGCTCCCTGGCTGTTGTACTCAAGCTTTTACCGAGCACTGACCCTTCAAGTTTCAGGCAGAGCAGTTTACTCTGTCGTTGTATGCTGCCTGTGCTCCCAGCCGTGACACCCGCTTTGCTTCGGTTACTGATCTTTGTGCCCGTGGCACAGCGCCGTCGCCCGTGAGGTGCCTTTCCTGTGGCATTGCAGCCACAGCCACTTGGCTGCTGAACTTCCCAAAAAGGAAGGTGGTCTGGGCAGCTGGAAAAGGGACATAAGCTTTTCTGGTTCCCACAAAACCATAGAAAGCTCTAGCAAGGATCCTGGGTGAGCTCTAGCAAGGATTGCCTGCTGATGTGCTGGTGGCTTCTTCCCTCCATCTCTCAGGAGTCTCACGGAGTGCTGCAGCTCTGTGGTCATCTCATGCAACATGTCCTGGGGAGCAGTTGAAGCTTTCAGTAAGTCAATTAAAGTGACTTTCTTGTTCTCTCCTTCCCTGTCTTCCAGCACTGACTACAACTTCATTACATGGTGAAGCGCTGAAGTACGGTACATGAGAAAAAGGGTCACCAGGAGGATTTCTTTCTAACCTCATCAAGCCATCATTTTGCCCTCTGAAACGTGTGATTTTTATTCTAGTTTTTTTCTGAATAAGTGTTAGCAGTTACAAAGCTGTAAATCTTTGCACCAGAGTGAATGCAGTGTTTCACTTTGCCTCCTTACCGTGGCAAGACCCTGGGGTGTCACCGCCCCGCTGCTTATAAGCACGAAAGGTCAGTGAGATAAATGGCCTCCTGTTGCCAGGTTGTGAAGCAGGGTATAAAAACTGCGCCTTTTTTTTTTTTTTGGTTTTCATAAATCACAATATTCTTAAGCCCCTGTATTCCTGTGGGCATGCTTTCCCATCCCTGCTCCTTTTAGCTTCAGGTGAGACTAAAAGTAAGGCTATAAATCGGCCACCCACATACCTGCTGTTGGTTGCTTTCCCAACTGTACTGTCTATGATTGGAGAAGGTTTTGAAAGTTAAGCACAAAGTAATGTCCAGAGCCTCCAAGGAGACTGGCTTTGGACATAAAGCTATTTGCTGTAAATAAATGGTTTGAGGATGGAGAGAGTAACCTGAGCTCTCTGTACATCGAACTTGCTGCATCTCTGCACCATTGTCTGTGGAAAGGGATTGTACGATAGCTGCCAGGGAGGTGGCTAGTTGTAGTTATTGCTGCTGTTGGTGAGTGTGTTTCATCTATTGGTAAATATTTCTGGCCAAAACACTTTACTGTTACCTTCTCTTCTTCCACCTCTGGTCCCTCTGTGCTAAAGCTTGTCCATGATGAACCTGGATATGGGCCTGGTTTTGACATTGCTCCAAAACTACATTCTTCTTGGCCTTGCATTTTTATTGCAACAGATGGTCAGCAAAGGCATAAATACAGAGTTAGTTTAGCCATTAAAATGCTATCGCTATTTTGAGGATGACTAAAACTGCCGTCTTCTGGGCTTACTAGAACCTGCTGCCCAAGGATGATTTTGAGGCTCTTAGAAACTAGCAGTTAAATAGGCTAAAAAGAGGTGGATTTGTCGTATCTCTTTGGGTCAAGGTATCCTCAAATCCTCCGACAAGTAATTGGCTCTTTTATTTTGAGGTACACTAAAGCAATAGTGGAAGAGTTTGGGGTTGTCATTTTTTGGTGGGGTTTTTTTGGAGAAGCTATCTGTTGTTGTGTTTTCCCCCTGAATTGAACATTTGTTGTCAAAAACTAGAAGCCATGTTTTTCAAAATGACCCCGTCTTCCAGTAAATAAAGGGAAAGAATACAGTTCTCCATCCTTAAGTTTGGGCTGTTTCTTTTTTTTTCAGTTGGCTTATTTTAGTTTGAATTGAGAAGACCATCTGCTCATGCCTGTACCCAATGCACAACTTGTTGACAGGAGAGGAAGAGTAGATAGGCTGGGGCCTTTTTTTTTGCTTTTTAGAAGTAGCTTTGTGGTAAAGAAAAGAGGAAAACCAACAGAAATCAACCCAGCACCTCTTTGGGTGTTGACCCAGGGACACTTGAGTCTTGTGTGCACAGGCTCACTTGCTTGCAGTTCTCTGCAAACCTCCCTGCCCGTCCATGGCCTCCTTTGTAGATGTGTGTCCTTTGAAGGGTCGTTAATTTAATATCTTTCTCTGTGCAGCAGCTGGAACAAATGGTTCCCCCGGCTCTAGCGGGAGCTCCCAGCCACCCGCCTCTCCTAGCGCTGACCTACTGGCATTTTTGCCATGGCTGTCTCAGGCTTTTTATAGTTTTCACACACTTGTTGCATATAGGATATCTTGCAGGTGTGGACCTTCGCTGAAGCATCAGCTGGCTATTTGGGCAGGGCTTCAGTTTTGTTTTTTTCTGGTAGTCTTGCTTTTCTTCAGAAGCATTTAAAAAATGAGGGAAAACTTCCTGGATTCAGCCCGAATCCGAGATGCAGCATTTCACCATCAACTCACTGGAGATCAGCTGTTTCAAAGCGTACTCCTCGGAAGAAAGGACAGGCATGTGTTTAAATGGTGAGTAACTCTGCGAATCCAGGTATGGCCTTGCTGGTGCAGAGCACTTGAAGGGGTTCCACAGCTGCCTGGCAGCAGCTGTGCCAATACCACGTCCGAGGGAATTCTTTCCCTCATCTTTGCCGTGCCCAGAATGCCAGAGTACAGTTCAAGCCTTACCACTTGCAGACTGCTTACTGTTTTACCAGGGAACCGTTTTGTGCTGGTTACAGTGTTGTTCTTGTATTACTTTAACACAGCAGGAGTTTTAAACTTGTGTCCAGTGCACAGCAAAGCTCCTGCTGGGGTAATGCCTACTGGCTGATAGGTCCTCTTCCTTGTGAGCTCTTCTCCTTTGCCCAAAATGTCCCAGCAGCACAAGTGCCCTGAGGATGGCCAGGGAGAGATTCCTTGAGTGTAAGGCCAGTTCCCAAAGGATGCTGTCATAGGCTGTGCTGCAAGACTGTGCGGTGGAACTGGAGCTCTGGTGGGCCAGCAGCCTCAGAGAGGGTCGTCACCAAGGTTTAATCACTCAGGAGCGAGTGTCCCTTTGAGCTGGGTCTTGTAGGGCACAGCTGGGTGTCCCCAGGCCAACGGGTGTAGGCGGTCCCTTTGTCATTAACCTTTAATGTTTGTTAACCTGCATGGCAGGGTGCCTTAAAGCATAACGGAAGGTCTTCAGGTTTGTAAACCATAGGTCCTTATTTTCAGTTATTTGTTTTTTCCAAATTGCAGCTCTTGAGTTGGGCTGTACATTCATCAATTTCCTGTACTTTCACACGAAGCAACTTAGGCCCAGAGTTTAATGAAAGGTGCTAACTTGATGCGCTGTGGTAGTACACCATGTACACGTGTCAGAGCGGCATTGGGAACCGTTTCAGTGAACATCCAGTTTCTTGAGATTGTCTCAAAAATGAGAATTGCATCCTGATCTGCTTTATTGTGTTTCTAGAAGTTGCTTAGGTACCAACTTGCACCAAAATACTCTGTTTTAGTGGATGAATGAAGTATAATTTGTATACTGAAATATTGAAGAAACTCATGTAGGACTGTGGATAATTATGTATTTGTCTTGTTGAAGGCATGTGGACTGTTTGGGTTTTGCCAGAGAAGATTTTACGGTTGTGTTGAGGAGAAAAGGCGCTCTGTGAGCTGTGCCTATATGAGATGTAATACCTATGTGCTGGGGAGAGCTGTGGTGGTTGCTGGCTTGGTTAGCAGGTGCTGAGTGAAGCATGAGGGACCAGGTTCTCCCTGCATGGAGATCATGTTAACTCAGATCAGCAGTCTCTGGGTTCAGGTCTCTGTGAGTTAAGTGTTTCTGCAGCTGGAGGATTTGGAGAGACAAATGTAGGAGGGAAGGCATATTGGTGGGAGGAGGAGGAAGTCTATGGGCAAAGACACTGGACTGCAATAGGAGTCTAATCAGCACTGTTTTGTAACTCAACAGGAGGTAGGATTTTGGCCATGTTGCACAGCCCCAAAGGGCCTCTGGGGCAGTAGTGCACACTGCAAGCAGTAGATGGTGGAAGCAGTTTGGCCATTGTCCCAAATCCAGATATCCCCAGCGTGAAGGATGCAGACCAGCATCCGTGAGACTGTCCAGGGCATGCGTGGCCAATCTGTTCCTCCCCTTGCCCCGGCCCAGGGGTGGGAGGGTTGAGAGAGCAGCAAGAGGGGAATCCGGGTCTGCAAATGAGATCTTCATCTCCTGTCCTGAACCTTCTCTCAGAGGAGGGCCCAGATAACCCATGTGGGTTGACTTGTACGGCAGATGCCATAGCAGAACTGGTTTAGTCCATAGGGCTTTGGAAAATATGTCATCAGACTTTTCTCATCTTGGTTTTGTTTTGCACATGTTGCCCTGTACTTTCTCCCTCTGTCAATCAGTGGTCGTCTTGGTGGGACCATAAAGAATGGGAAAGCTCAGCCTGTGCTCAGTGAGCACCCATCTGATGACACCCCTGGGTGTTCAGCAGAATTTAGCTGTCAGAGCTCCCTAGGTCCTCCCAAAGCATTGTGGGGCAGACAGGCCAGAGAGCCTTTTATTATTGTTATTATTTATTGTTACTATTTTTTTTTTCCAGTTTCTGGCTTTGCAGACCCCTAAATGCTCTTAATGGAGTTAGGGCCCGTTTATGTGTTAATTTTAAGCCTGCTGACAAGAGGTTTGCTTTTCTCCTGACTTCTCACGGTTCCTTTGCCCGTTGAAAGCTGCTGCTGTGGGCTTAGGGGATAAGGTGCCGAGAATTAGAAAATAAAATAAAATCTGCAGGATGCTGAAGAGCGAGGCAGTACGAGGATTGGCTTGCTGAAAGTACAGACGGGTGATTTCTGAAACCAAGTAACCCTGATACCAGGGGCGTGCATGACAATTACATCCAGTATAATACAAAATGTTAATTACTAAATTTGAGAAATTAATGCTGATTAACAGCTGCATGTGTGTGACCTAAATACATCTACTGCTTTATCTTTATTCATAATATACAGTTTATTGTTGATAAAATAACCGCTGAATGGTGGGCTGGACCGCAAGTCTCGTAGCTAAAGACTGAGGCCCGATTTGTAAATCATCTGAAATTTGTTGGCATCTGTTTTTTGTTGAATTTATACAGACGGGGAGATGAATAGCGCTCTGAGCTACTCCCTTTACAACTCAACTCATAGATATTATTGGGAATTCATATTACTTTTATTTGGTCACAAAAATGGACCTAATGCTTGTTGGCTTTAAAACACCTACTAGCGCTGCTTTCTTTCTCCATCTTGCAAAATATAAGACAAGGCCGAAGCTTAAATTAAAATCCTCAGGTTCTTATCTCTTTCCCACAGGAAAGCAAATCTGTGTTGAAAACCGTAAAATTAAGAGGAGAGCAAGGATAGCATAATTTAGCAAAAATTCATGGCACCAGATTCTGAGCTATATGACTGGAGGGATAGGTCAGACATTAAGAAGATACTGCCTGCTAATGCAAGTTCCTTAAGGTGGTGCTCTGGAAACAAGGCAAGCAGAAAATGCTGCACTGGTTCCCATTTGCTCACTTTACTATTATCGGCCTTAATAACAAATTGAGTTGTCCATTAAATAACCCTTCTGCTTCCAGAAGTCCAGGGAAATCCAGGGTTTGTACCTGAAGTGTTGTCCAAACCTCTGTTTGTTCCAGCATTTCAATAGTCTACTCAAGGAAAATTAATTTCGTTGAGCTCTTACATTTTTTTTTCTTAATTCTTTAGATTTGACAGGCTGTCCTGCCTGAGTTTTATCAGTGTTTCTGTCTGAAGGACAATTTTTTTTTTCTTTTTTAAAAACTATTTTTACATTTTTTTTAAAAACCTGTTTGTGCCATAATTATTTTTACTAAGAGGCAGTGCAGAGTGGTGGGGTGCAAATGAGGAGCGCCTGTTACACGCTGGTGTCATCACTACAGCTCGTCCCGTCATGGGAAAAGCAACCTGTGTTTCCAGCAGCATTAGTACAGCAGCATCTCGTCAGGACAGATGAATCCCGTTGTCTTGCAGCCTTGATCTAAGAGTGTGATTTTTGGCAGCATCCCTTCATCATGCCAAGTGTCCTCTCCCCTGCACTTCTGCGGGAAGTGCTGACGGGAAACGTGGGTTTGGGCCTGCATGGACGTCACCTCACGGCACCTATTTCAGACATTTGTAGCACTTTGATTTCTCCTTGGCATGATGTGGTGAGAGGCCTCCCAGTTGACCCTGAGTGGTCAGAGGGTGAGAGGCCACTGCCAGCTGCTTATATATGAAATTAGGCTTTTAAGGGCCATTTTTCAGTTACCTGCTGCGTGGACTGAGAGATTTCAACTGGAGTTTGTAAAATTGCAAAAGAAAAAAGCTGCTATACCCTCTGGCGACAAGGAGGGCTTGTCCCCGTTGTGCCGTGCTGCGGCTGTGCAGGGGAGCACTGGAGAGGAGGAGTGAAGTCAATGAAGCTGGGCGTGTGGGAAACTTGCACTTAAATCTTTTTTCTTTTAATGCTGATCCCATAACTGAAGGGTTTCTTCAGCACTGCTGCTGGTTCTGCCATCCTTCGATTGCAGCCCTTGGTGCCCAATGCTTGCCTGCCTGTTCTAGTGTTCTTCCTGCCCAGCAGCTCTCTGGCCTCTGCTTCCCTGGCCCTGTCTCCGTGTCTCCCAAATGCCTTTCCTCCTGTTCCTGGCTCCTCACCCATTTCCTTGCATTTTCTCAAAGCTCACATCCCTCCTTCGGGACCAGTGGTTTGAGGATGCCAATTCTGTCAGCAAACCTGGTTGGCATCTACCAGCCCCAGTGTCATTTCTGTCCATTCGTTCCCCCACCTTCAATAATACAAGTATGTAAAAATTGCATTTTGGAAGTGTCTTTTCTTTTTTTAATGCAGAAGCTCCACCTCACTAACACTCTATGATATTTTTCTTCTCTTGCAGTCAAACAAGGTGCCAGTGGTACAGCCTTCCCATGCGGTTCACCCCCTCACCCCTCTTATCACCTACAGCGATGAGCACTTTTCCCCAGGGTCGCACCCATCTCACATCCCCTCCGACGTCAGCTCCAAACAAGGTGAGCCCATCACATTCCAGTGCAGTGGAGATGCAGAGAGGTCCTAGTGTGTCTTGCGATGCTGATAGAGCCTTTATTTGTAATATTTTAGAGGGAAGGCTCCGAGCGTGCATGCCGGCTGTCAGAGATCGCAATTCTGCCATGGTGCTGTTATTTAACTTGGCTGTTTAAATCGTTGTGGCCTTTCTAATTTGATAATTCAGGCTTGCTTTACTTATCAAAATCTTTTAAAATCTCAAGAAGCAGCAGCCAGTCCTCACCATCCTCTCTGGTGCCTGAGGCTTGCAGCATACAGATACGGAAACGGCAATCAACCCTCACCTTCCCAAAAACGAGGGAGGAGTGCTTCAGTAGTGGTATTATTGAAACCTTTTTCTTTTTCCCTTTTACTTAAAACTGTACTTTATGTCCTTGTATTCTGACTGTCTGAAATCTCCCATACGTCAGTTGGCATAACTGAAGCGTAGCCTATAAAATACAGTTTTGAGCCTGCCCAAGTTAAAGCTTTGCAATTGTGACATTTTTTTAACCTTCTCGTGCCACTGCCTTCTGCAGAATACATCGTTTTAGATATCCGAGTTGTGGGTGCCAAATTTGTCTGTGCCCCCAGAATTCCTTGAAACAAACAAAAGCAAACCCCCCCAGATCCTCATCTGGGAGTATCAGACTAGCCCCTCTCCAAGTCAGTCTGCAGGCCCCCAGGGAAGCATCAACAACCCCTGAGGTGCCAAACCCAGCCCGTGCCAAAAGCACCCTGGCGACCCCAGGGGTTGCCTGGGGAGGTTGCCATTGCTTGCATCGGGATGCAGGAGCTGAGGAGCGGCCGTGGTGCTTTTTGAGGAGGTGCAAGTGGAGAAGTGGCTGGCACGGGTCTGAGCCAGGGTTTGGGTAAGCACCTGAGAACGAGAAACCTTCATGAAAGAACTGGTGGCAAGGAGAGAAGGAGAGGGAGCAGAGGGTTCATGAAGGCGTTCGCTGTAGTCGGATGACTGTGTGTGGGCGTGAAGTCTCTTGGTGCTGGGACTCATTCTGGAGGGTGCAGGGACGCAGGGAGGCGTCTTTCTGCACTCACATGTCCCACCACGTGGTATGGCACCTAGTTGACAAGATCGTGAAGCTTTGCTTTACCTGGGCACACATGCACAGTTGTCCTATTTACCTGAAGAGCTCTCTAGCCACTGTCGTTCAGGTGGAGAGACTTTTTCAGCACTGACTTTCCCTGAATGCCTAGTTTTTATTTTGGCCTGGCTACACAGGTAGTAACATGGGCTACATCCAGAAAATACCTTGTAGCTCTCTGTGGGTTTTTCGCTGTTTGTTGGTCAGTTTGTTGTTGTTTTGTTGGATTTTTTTTAGGGAGAGGGAATAGAGAAAACATTCTGCCTGGAAAGCCTGGCCTGTAAATACACATCTAATATCTTTTTCAGAATTGGAAGAAGCAAATGGAGACCTCCTGTCCTCATTTGTCTTCCTCCTTTGCATCAGTGTCCAGGAGAAGGGCATTCATGCTCATTCCTTGAAATCCCAGGGGTGCCACAGGTTAGAGAACAGGATTTTTACCTCTTGCCCAAGCTGGCTGCGGCAGCTGGGACACACCCTGCTGTCGCAGTTCATGGACTCAAGAGGTTTTCATGTACTTCATGGTGGGTTTGCCCTCCTACGCCCCAGTTCTTTGCCTTTAGGCCTGGTTTATTTTTGTACTCCTGTGCTGCAGACCCAAACTGAACAACATCTGGTTTGTTGTTTCTGCTGCCCATCCTCACTTCTGCCTCTTGTCGCTCTCTACTCTGTTCAGCCCTGGTGCATCCCACTGCTCACATCCCTGAGCACAAGCCTGGCAAGGGATTCTGCCAAAGGGTGGCCTGCGGTGTCTCTGGCACAGAGCTCGTACCTCTCTGGTGTTCCTGAATGGGCTTTCAGTCCCTTTGCTCAGGCTCTGGTGAAGATGGGGATGGAGACTTCTGGTTTTAGCTGTGATGATCTCCTTGATGTGTGTGGTCTTTCCATACTCCCAGTTTCGACACTGCTGGCATGTGGGAGCAGCCCCAGTGAAGTGGCCCATGCAGTTGCTGCGAAGAGAGGATTTTTTCTTTTTCCCTCAGGTCCTCTGCCAAATGCCTCTGACCATTGTTTTTGTCCTCGCCTCCCACCATGGATCTGGAACACGACACTGCCCTGGCACGCCAGTCCTGGTGCCAGGGTACCCTCCTTCCACTGAAGTCCCCTGACAGCAGCTGGCCCACAGCGCTGCCTCTTGCGCATCAGGCACTTTGGGATGGACATGCAGCCACTGCCTTGCTAAGGCGGTCACATCTTTCTTCCTATTTTATTTTATTTTATTTTTTTCTTAACTCTCTCATGAGCAAGAACTTTCTTTGGAGAGCACCGACTATGGTAGCTGCATGTGTTCCTGCTGGGCTTTAGGTAGCTGGCAGCCTCCCCAGTAAGGGGCCAGAAGTTTTGGACTAGCAATACTGTGCGTTAGAGCACAAAGAGCAGCGTTTTCTCCATGGATCAAAAATGTGAATTCTGGGAAAGAAGTGGCCCAGCTCCTTGCACAGAACTTGGTATGGCAGGGACAAAGTCATGTCATCACTTCCAGAATCATCAACTATGTCACTGGAGATGAGAGAGATGAGATGCTGGGCTTGTTTTTCACCTCTGTTATTTTTGTTTTGTTTTGTTTTTAAACTGCTCTGAAAGAGCATTCGCTCTCATGGTAAAACCCTGGGATACACAAAGTATTCCCTTTCCTGTCAGCCTGTAGCACCTTGGAAAAGATGACTTGACAGAAATTTGATCCTCACTCAGGTTGTGGTCCCAAGTCTGAGAATTTAGCTTTTTGAGACAGTAACACCACCAGTATTGTTTCGTATCCTTTCCTGTATACAGTCCTAAAAGATATTCCTCAGTCTTGTAATTAAATTCGGAGGATTTACATACAAACTGGGGAGGTGGGGTGGCTGGGAATAAATCAGTAGCATCAATCTATAAACCAAGTCTCAAGGTAACACACACTCAGTCTTGGACCTTTGGAGTATCACCACATAAATATTTAATACCCTTTTAAAGCAGCTGATTTAACATGTGAAGTAGACTTAACAATTCCTTCTGCTTCAGCCTCCTCTTCCCCAAACACATTTAAATAAACCGATGTCTTTGTGGCCTCTGCAACCGTAATTCCATGTCTCCTGGGGGTACAAGGTTTAGGTGAAGAATGGAGACCACAGACCCTTTTGAGACGAGGATTAGCTTTAATCTTGAGGTGATTCTTGCAGTTGTAGGACTTTGTGTTCTGGGGAACGTGAGCTGATGGATCATTCCTGACGGGACTCTTATTTTTCCATGAAATACTACCAATGGAAAACAGATTGACCTTGGGGCCCACAGGAGTCAACTTGACGAAGAGCTTAGTTGGAGCTGGAGTGACAATTGGAAACCAAATGAATCATATCAAGTGTGACCATTACAGGCCTGAAAATGATTCTTAATTAACCACTGATCCTCTGTGGTAGCAAGTTTCCAAAATCTGTGAATCCATAAGGGAACCCACAAAAATGTGCAAGTAGCAATTTACCTAATCTAATAGCTCTGCTGTGCTGCCTCTTTGACAACGCTTTATTTTCCTCTTGTTTCATGCTGTGTTACAAGAGGTCCTCGGGATCGGGTTTGATGAAGCCATGGAGAGGACAGTATTGCCTAATGCGCTTCACAGGAGATCTAAACTTGCACAAGTCCTTACCCATACATTTATTTCCTCCGTCCACTTTGGTTTTTCCAGTATTTCCCTTTGAACTGCAATAACATGTGCAAATTATTTCTTATTTTAAGGGTGTTATGAGTAGTCTTTTGCTTTTAGTGCTAACTAAGAAGGCGATTATTTCTTATGCAGAGCAATAACTCCATCGTAGCGTTGGCCGTGTTAGCTGTGAACTGTAGCTCATGCATAGTATTTTGAGGGGAAAGTCATTCATTGTTCTGTGTTCTTTAACAGGCATGTCCAGGCATCCTCCAGCTCCTGATCTCCCTACCTTCTATCCCTTGTCTCCAGGGGGGGTTGGACAGATAACACCGCCTCTTGGCTGGTAAGATCTTTTAGCTTCTTTTCAGACAAAGGTGCATGTTCGTACCATTTGCTGTTGTTGAATCAGTCGCAGCATTTACAAAATAAGAATGTCTCTGTAGTAAGAGATTACAACGTTATTTTAGTTGAAAATACCTTTAAAATGTCGATCTTTGAAATGAATCGAATCTGGGTTTTGAACACATGCAGAAGTTGAAGTGTGTAGATTTCACTTTGAAGTCTATATATTTCTTATGGCTCAGATTTGTGGCTCGTGGCATTTGGAAAGGTAGCAGAAAACAGCTCTCAAGGAATTAAATTTTTAATAAACAAAATTGCAATTACCGAGAGGAGGGGCGGTAAAAAGGAATTTTGAAGTGAGGGCGGGAAATCTTGATACTGCACCCAAATGGAGAGCAAACTTTTGTAGTCTGCTGCTTTTTACAGTTTCTATGTGGAGAGAAGTCTCTGTCATTGGGAGATTTTGCTGCTCTTGCTAATACTAGCACTCTCAGGATCTCTCTCTGCCACTTAGGATGTCACTTTGATTTTGGAGGAAATGTGGTGTTTTCAGCGTAATCGATTTGTCAGGATATTTCATGTCTGCTTGGGCTACAGAGGTACTTACCCTTAGTTCTGTTGGAGCAGGGAATAAGGAAACTCAGCAACAACTGCAGTGCTTTAGAATCTGTATCCTGACTAGTCTGTGCCCACGCAACGAGTGGTGGAGATTTTTTTATTTTTTAATGTGTCTATGGGAGGGAAACATGATCCGGATGATAACAGGCAGAGAAAATAGAGCAGAAGATGGTGAAATGCTGTATTGCTGGCAAATCTTTCAGGAAGTGCCACATGCCTTTTTGGAACAAATTACTATCAGATACCAGACTAAAATATAGAAGTACTTGACTCTCTATTTTTTAAAAATTATTTTCCTTCCCTCCCTGCCCTGTTCGTTGGTGCTCAGCTGACTCCCCATCTCCACCACCACCAGGTAGTTGTTGGCATGCGTTTTCCAGATGCGATCAGTCCTTTCTTCTGGATGGTTTCTTTATGCAGAGACTGGGAGGGGAAGAGGGAAAAGAGAAAGGAGAGACAAGAGCCAATCTTAAAAAGCTTGGGGATATGTTCAGGAGCACTCACTGATGGTGTGACATACCCGGACGTCCCTTATTCTGTATGACTTCCAGCTGCCTTCTGTGCAGTAGCACTACTCAGACTTCCTGCGCTTCTTTTTTTTTTTTTTTTTTTTACCCTCAGCATTTCCAGTAATGTACTCCCAAGTGTGAAAGCTGTATCCTGAACCTTACAAAGGCCAATATCCCTTTTTTTCCCATCTGGAAATTGATCTGCCAGTCAACGAGGAACTGCTTGAATAGGATTGATGTGTGCAGTGGTCTTTCTGGGCTGGTTCAGCTATTTGGCCTGAACTGGTATTTGTTTGTATTACCATAGCATGGTAATTGAGGGTGTTACTCTGGTCACAGCCTGAACTGTTGATAACTGGAAGTAATCAAAATGTAGTGATGATGATGGTAAAAGCTAGAGAGTCCAAGTAACGGGCCAAATAACATTCTGTATATATCGGAGTATAAAGGAGGTAAGAATTTCACAGAAACTTCTTTACTGGATTGCAAAATTTCAACCTTTAAGTAGTTAAGATGGACTTGTGTTGTGCTGGGCTTTTAGGAGGTTGTGGTTTTGGGTTTTTTTCAATCAAATAAACATACTTTCTTAGAAAAGTTGGCCACTTATACCTCACAGTAGGAGATGCAAATAGAGTCCTAAGTTTTCAAAGACTTAATAGAACTGTTCAAAAGGTTTTCTAGCTTGATAATTCAGTCTGGTGTTCTTGTGCTGATCTATAGTAGAACTATCTGAAATAAAATGCCTCTTTCCCAAGAGCTAGTTAACCAAATCTGATTTCAGTGCTTTTAAAAGTAGATGAGAGAGGAATATAGAGGAGTGTGCATGTGGGGGCGTGTGTGTGTATGCATGTGCACATGTGCTTTGGAGGAAGAAGGCTGGTGGTTTTGCTTCCTTGTCAGTGGAAACCTAGATTGGGCATCTTTCAGTAGCAAAGGGGAAAGTCGAAAGTGTTCAAGCGTTTGTTAGCTTAGAACACAACAGAACTCTTGAAAGTTTTACCTATTACTACGTATATGTGACTAGTACTGAGTTCCCATCAAGTGTTTGTAACTCTAGAGTAATTATTGAATACCATATCATATAATTGATGGGTTCCTTTCTTCTGTGACCTCAGGCAAGGTCAGCCTGTATATCCCATCTCGAGTGGATTCAGGCAGCCCTATCCATCCTCACTCTCAGTCGACCCTTCCATGTCCAGGTAGGTGTAGGAGGTGAATGACTGACTGGGGAGTAACTGCTGGTGTTAGAGGGCAAGTTGCTCTTCTGCTTGCATCTTGGTCTGCCTTTGCTTGCTTTTCAGTCAGCTAAAACTTTATGCGCACATTTTTATTTAACATATTTGTCTATATACAGTTTGCCTGGATCCCACACTGGTCTCATTCAGAATTTTCTTGACAGTCTCTGAACTATTGCAATTAGGAGCACCAGTGGCTTGTCAACCATTAATTGAGCTGTTTCATCTGAAATGAGTCATTAGTTCATTTCTAGATGCAACACGTAGTGTGCATCCTTGGGTTTTGCTCATGCAAGTGTGTAACCAGGTGGATTGTCACTCTAGTTTGCGTTCGTTAGTTCTAATTTCAAAGTTGGTAATTAGTCTTGAATCATTTAGGTATCATTCCTTCTGGAAACTTGCTTGCAAGTAGGTCTTCTACAGCCCAAAGCCACTAATGGCAGGGGATGCCAGCAGAGTGTATTTGTACTGGTGTGTGAATCAGGCACTGTGTGTGTTTATGTCTAAGTGCAAGCAAACAGTGCTTATTGAGACATGGCCATGACACTCTCCAGACCTCCTCTCCTCTGCTTTTGCACTCTAAAGACAGCTTCTACATCCTGTGCTTGGTGTACACGAGGTTGCAATATACCATTTGTGGGGGGTTTTGTGTGACCTGTAGAAGAAACATCCTCTTGCACGGGGATTTAAGACAGGCCACTTGTTAACTGGTGGATCCTCTTGCCTCTATTTGTGTGGGCTCCTTTGGATTACTGCTGTCCCTTCACTTCTTTAAGGGGAATGGTAAGCATGTGCCTGACAGGGTGATTGGGAAGAAACCCCATTCTTTCTCCATAATAAGATAACCTGGTTTGGTTACAAGGCTTTGTGTTTGCTTTATTTTGATGGCATGAAGGAAAAGGGCAAGGGGACTAGGGAATGGAGAAAAGAGAGGTTGGATGCGATTTCTTAACCAGAACTCATGTAGCAAACCTTTGGAGCATGAGCTTGCTTTTGATGTTAATGGGCCTGTCCACCAGTTTAAAATAAAGCATGCAGGTTTTCTGCTGCACTTGAGCTTGCAGTGCTCAGTGCCTTCAAGACCTTTCTCAGCTATCCTTGCAGGTGGCCTGGATTAGTAGGGCAGGATGCTTGAGTTAGTGGTACTTCGATTTTCTTTCCCATTTTCCCTCTTGTACAAATGAAAGGAAGGTTTATTTAGGATAAAAGTCTTTCTCTCTCTTTCCCCTGCCTCTCCCTTCCTTCTGGGATGCAGGGGTTTTAAAGTTTATTTTTATTTTAAGCAGTTAAGGGCAGGATAGTGAATTTAGGTGAAGTGATGTTAAAGTATTTTGGCTTAAGTACCTCGAAAAGTAAAAGATTCCTTAAAGAGCCATCAGGGACTTCTTGTAAAGACTCTTCACCTTTTATTTTGTTTCTGCATGGCAGTTCCCTCCTTTGCATTGGCTGGTGGTGGATATTTTAAGAATGTTTATATCTTGTTGTGGAAAGATAGTTTTTGGTTAAGAAATGTGTGTTTTTATTGCTAGTCAGTGCAGCGGTACAACCATTAAATGTTTTTTGTGTTCATTGCTGTTTGCCCAAAAGGTAATAAAGTGACTTCTTTACAACCAAAATGTTTGTTTGTTTTTCATGAATAAATGGGCTACAACGCACATATCATAAGGAATTGCCTTGTATTGTCCTCTTAAGGAATTGTTTTGTACTTCAAGCTCTGTAGCATTTGCATTCTTGGGGCATCCCGCTGCTGTCACACATATTTCATGTACACGTCTGATGCCTGTCTTCAGTAGGGTTACAGACCTTCCTTTGTTTTCTCTTTCAGGTTTTCACATCACATGATTCCTGGTCCTCCAGGCCCTCACACAACTGGAATCCCTCACCCAGCTATTGTAACACCTCAAGTGAAACAAGAACATCCGCACAATGACAGCGAGCTAATGCATGTGTGAGTCTGCCTTTCTGCACTAGCCATTGATTTATAAATGTTTGAGAACTAACTCTGTCTGAAGAAGAGTCAAGGAGGTTAAAAAGAAAAAAAAAAAGACCCTTTCATGACCTCTTTGAATTTTACCTCTTTCATAACTAAAATGGGACATGTGGGCTACTGTTTGGGAAGAGTAATGAGACCTGAAGCCATTTTTCATTCCAGTCCAGCACTTTTTAGCTATCAGCAACAGTCACCTTGATTCAGACATGATCATGGACCTATCTACCTGTGAACTTTTGCTGGAAAAAGTCTTAACTACAAAATTTACTAGCAAAAATCAGCTTTACTGCTTAGTAGTTGAAGGCAAAAGGCCTAAGAAACAAGTGGATGAGGAGCTATCCTCCTACCTGTAGCAATGGTCTTCTAGGGTTCTAAGTATAGTCTTTCAAAAAAATAATTGAAACAAGTGATTAGAATTGAAACAAGTGGATTCATAGATCAAATGTTGTTTGCCAGAGAATGTCGACCTGGCATCCTCCCCGAGTATTAAATTAAGGCAATCTCTGAAAAGATAGGAAAGTGGACTGGGACATGACCACCGAAATTCTCATTCTTACCGCTTAAATGCTACTGTAACTGCGGGTTGGTAATTTTCCACTGGGCTTTTTTTTAGGCTGAAGGTAAATGAATGCTTTTTTTTCCCTTCCTTTCCCTTTCCCCCACCACGTTTTAGGAAGCCTCAGCATGAACAGAGAAAAGAACAAGAGCCAAAAAGACCTCATATTAAGAAACCTCTGAATGCTTTCATGTTGTACATGAAAGAAATGAGAGCGAACGTTGTAGCAGAGTGTACTCTGAAAGAAAGCGCAGCTATCAACCAGATTCTTGGCAGAAGGGTACGTACAGGAGGGGGGTGTATTCATGTGTGCTGCTAATTTGTGCGTGTTTCCCTTTAGTGTGATGGCTCACTTTCTGCTTGAGGTGCTAACTAATGTGCAACTATCACATTAGCTGTAGAAGGTAAAACATGCAGCTAAAAATAAAAACCGTATCTTGATTTTCTTTTTCATTGTGGGCAACATCATCAAATTGGTGTCCGTTCCATTCATGTTACGGTGTCAACACCTCAGGCATGAAATAGCCTCATTCACACATGGAAGGAGCATTCAAATCACCCTCTTGGTCCTCCCTCAGGCTGGCATCTATCAGAGCAGGAGGAGATCATTCATGGATCAACACTGGATGCCAGTGGAGATGGAACTCAAAAGTGACTATAAGGTGGTTAGTTGTAAAGTCGTGTAGTTTGGAAGGGTCCCGTGGAAGTCATTTAGTCCAGCACCTGCTCAAAGCAGGTCCAGTTATGTCAGGATGCTAGTGGCTTGTCCAGTCAAGTTCTGAATGTCTCTAAAGTCACCAGCTGAGTACTCATGATTCCAGAGCCTTGCTGAGAGCCATTTAGTTCTGTGGTACTGTAGGCATGTTTTGTTCTTTCCACACTCCAAAAAAACCCCAAAACAAACAAACCCCCAAGCTTCATGTTCACTGTCAGTGTTCTTCCAAGCAAAAGAACAGAGGTCAATGCCCATTTTGCCCTTGACTGTCCTGGAAATCAGAAAAGGGACAACTTTTGTATCAATCTCATTTTGGCAAATCTCACTTTGCTCAGTGAACCCCTCTTCTTGACTACTGACTAACATAGTATTGAGAGGCACTGCAACTCACTGAAAATCCTGTGCTTTTAATTGGAAAGTTGGTACATGACCTTAACTGCTACTTCTCTGTTACAATCTGAAGACTTCCCTCCCACCCCCACAGAGCAGAAATCTATTGGCACTTGTCCTGGTTCTTGGCAGCCTTCTGCCTTCTCTCTGATGTTCTTGTTAGCTCTTCTTAAAGGACATCTTGGTGCTTCCCTTTTTCATTTTTCATGCAAGTCTCTAGGATCCTGTTTTCATTCTCACTCGCTCAGTAATCGACCTTAGTTGCTTAGTACGTCAGCCCCGTTTTCTTGTCTTGAATGAGGGCAGTGGCTTATTTACCTCCGTTTTGGTAGTGATTCAAGCCTCAGTGCTCCATTGCCTGCTTTTTCCACAACTTGGCCTCCTCCTTTCAAGTTACTGTTCTCCATGAAAGTACCTCAAATTCTACTTTTACTGTGGTGCAAACACATGAGTTAGACAATATAATTGCTTGGAGATTCATTATTATAAAATGTTCTGTGTTCGGTCATCCTGATCACTATCTACTATACCTTGTGCCACTCTGGAACAGGAACTGGCTTTGTTCTCGAGAGCTAACGCTTTGCATGCTGTTGGGCTCCTGATGCCACGGCATAATGTTCACTACCTTCCAGTTTTGAAAGGCACGTGTGGAGTCTGAAAGTTGCAAACATGCTGAACTTCTGTGCTCTGAATAACACATTGAACTTGCCAAGTGAAGACAGACAAGCCCTTTAGTTCGCATCTTCTGACATGTAGCAAAACAACATATTAAATAATTTGAATGTGATCTGATCTGAAATCCTAGTTCTGTAAATTATTCTTGCATGAGTGTCTCAATGGTTTCATGTCTGTCTTTTTTTTTTTTTTTCTAATATCCTCTTCTCCCCCTACTCTGGCATGCATGTTGTCAAAGTCAAACAAGAAGACGTGTCTAATGCTACAGTAGTGGAACCTGATTCTAAATAAAAGGCCTTTACTCTTTTTGGTTCAGGTCTATGATAGGTGTTTCAGCAAAACCAGAATGAATAGATACTTAACGTAGCTGGTGCCTTTTCAAATGGGCAGGCTGTGAGGGTTTTTTTCGTTTGTTGGTGTTTGGTTTTTTAAAGTATATAAAGCCAGGAAGTTTATCCTTTCTTGACTACAAAGATCAACTTATGTAATTTGGAAGACTACAGTTCTTTGGTTTCTGTATCTTAGAAACTTTCTGCAGTTGCCATTTTTTTTTTTCTTTTACAACAAGACAAATAGAAAGCAGGCACCTAGAAGCTTAATACTTTGAGGTTGATCTTGGAACTGGAGCGTGTTGGTGCTCAGAAAGCCCTCCGCGTTAGTGCTGAAAACCCATATGTAGCTGCTGCCGAAAACCAAGACAGCAAGCCCTTCTGTGGTGGGGAGCTTGGGTGCTTTTTTTTTTTTAAGTAGTGTTGGGAGACCATGGTTCTGTGAGCAGATTATTTGGTGAGCTCTGTTTCCATAAATGATTTTTGTCTTGCTCAAGGCACTCGGCAGTTGCAGAGCTAACAAATGCCTGAAAATCGGTTAATAAACACGGGTGCTTGTAATTGCTAATGAATTTCACTTTTGCAGTAGGGAAGGGCTAAATCAAAGTCACAAAACCACTTGCTCATGTCCTCTATTGCCTAGGTATGAGTTATTTCCTAGTCTAATGCTATGTTTATTTTGTTTGCAGTGGCATGCTCTCTCCCGCGAAGAACAAGCGAAATATTATGAACTAGCTCGTAAAGAAAGGCAGCTACACATGCAGCTTTATCCAGGCTGGTCTGCAAGAGACAACTATGTAAGTCACTCAATTGAAGGATTTGTTTTAAATTAACTTCCTTTACCTAGCTTTTTTCTTTGCTTTTTTTTTTCTCTTGAACTTGTGGTAAGTTCTGGATGGAGAGATGTGAACAAATGTCGAACTTAAGCCATATATTTGTTTGCACTTGAAGCACACAGAAAACTTGAGATGTGATTGTAGTTGTTGAGATGCTTCTCATGAACGTCACAGTTTTTGAGGGGAAAAAATTAACATGGAAAGGTTTTTTCCCAAGACTTCTTTTCCTATGTCTGAAAGCTTATGTTCTACTGTATAGCTGTGAATTTTCCATAATTTTGTATTCAATCACTTGCTATCCAGAGATCGTTCTTAGACCTGAGCAAAAAAGGAGTGTCTTTCTTTTCAGAGAAACGAATGCCCAGGCGTCGTAATGCAGACTGAACTTTAGCTGAAAGTAATTCAGAATGGTCAATCTCTAAAATAAAGCCTCCAAAATTTGTGTAAATAAACTTCCTGATAGATTCTGCTTTTATACTGTTTGGTGAAGCTAAGAAATTTTCTTACAATTGTTCTTATTTTATAATTATCAAACAAGTGTGAGCAGGATGTTGCACAGCTTTCAGTGCAGTTATACTTTTGTGCTTACAATGAGCTGTCAGTGTAGTGCTATGTTATGAAACTTACAAGCTGTAATCCTAAGAGACTGATCTTAGCTTCAGATCTGGGCTCCTTTCCATGCCTCCCATCAGCAGTGGCTTTATTTACTGTGATAGGAAGTGTAAATTCTCTGTCTGACTCAGTTTCCCATCTATATTAGGTGGACAGTAGTATTTGTCTACTTCAGTGATGTATTGTGGACACTAAAGATTGAAGGCCCTAAATACAGTGTTAACAGAAACTGCGGAAAGCCCCTATGTTTCCAATCCAGCACAACCACTTCTCAGCTTAAACAAAATTTTCATTGTAAGCTACGGTCTGTTAGGGAGATCTTTGTCATTGACCCAGAAACTACATGATCATCTCTGAAGCAAATGTCTCCATCTTGCTGACATCCATGCCCTGTTTTGTAAGCACAGACACTACTGTAAGTCCTAGCAGCTTGTTTGTGCCTGTTATATACAGTCATATTTTCTAGCAGATGAGCCGTCATGACCTTACTCAGGTAGCATTTATTTGCAGTAACCGGACAGTGTCAACAGAGCTGTCTTGAAATACACCTGGGAACATTTAGGGCCTTAGTGATGAATTACCTGAAAACAAAGGGATTTCTGTTCTCTTGAACTTACTTGCTGGAAAATCAAACCACTTTGGAGTCTTGTTGGATCATAGCTACTGGACATCAGCCTTCAAGAGTGGCCTGTGTTGCGTGATGGCTTTTAGAACCTGATGGGTTTTGCCACAGCCTGCTGCCATACAGCACAAGCAGTGGACCTGTGGTTTCTTAAATGCCATGGTAGACATTGGGAGTGTGTAAGGTGACATATCTGAATTCTCCCTTTGATGTGCTTCCATCCTACATGCTGGATGGAAGCATTGCTCTGACATACTCCAGTCCTGTATGTTACAATGGAGAACTCCGCTAGCTTCCTCTTGCAGTCTTCCTCTCTGCCTCTCCAGGAATGCACTCATTTGTTGCAGGGAGGGTGAGAAGGTGGTCATAGTAGATCACAGTTTATCACTGAAATCTTTTCAGGTATATGTCATCTTCTTTTCTCCTTCTTTTTCCTCTTCATTTTTTTCTAACTTGAGTGAAAAAAAAAGTGAAATTGTATTCATTTAGCACAGGTAATACTCTAGTATTTTGAGAGTTGAGAGTGACTTAGGGGTGACTCCTGTTTCACGTGGCTGAATTCCACAATTAAAAAATATGTACTACTTGGTTTTAATTCTTCTATTTTAATTTGTCTGGTTATTCAGGATTTCAGAAATTTCAAGAAAATGTTAAGCATTTCTGTTTAAATGTTGACGGTATCTCTGTGCTTTTTATTATATTTTTCTTACTGACACCCAAAATAGTCCTGAAAAGTTGTACGATAGTCACAAGAAGCACAGTGTTTTCGTAATGTGATGATGTACGTGTGTGCTGGAATTGTCAGCAACTACCTCATTTGGGAATGTTAGTTTTGAGATAACTAGTTTTCAGCCCAGCCTTTTCCTTCTGCTCCTCTGCTTCTGGTATGTCATAGGTGGATCTCAGATTGCTTTCAGTATGTTTTAGCACTTCCAGTCAGCCTGTCATAGAGAAAAAAACTATAATTTTCCTCCCATGGTTTTTCCGTGTTAACATCTGCACTAACACACTTTCCTCTGTAAAGAAGCATTGCCTTGGTGCCTGAGTGATAAAACACATCGCGCTCAGTTTCCCAGAGCCCTTGAAATCTGCTTTCCAACATTTAGTCTTGGCCCTGTCTTTGGGAGCGCACTCACAAGGCATTGCCCAGCTGTGTTGCCAGCCTCAGAATAAATAAGGACAGGAGTTCAAGAGTCAGGCAGGCCCAGACTGTCAGAGCAGACTGGAGACTACTTGAATTCATCTGCCATAGCTTCACTGTAGCCTGTATTTGAGGCCTTTACTTTTGCTCCCTTAGTGAGCCCTGTAGTGGTTTGAAGTGGTTTCTCACATCACCTGCCGTCCATCCTGTCTCCTTGCAGAGCTCGCTAATGGAAAGATGTGTCCCTCCACCTCAGCCCTTTCAGTCTGTGGCTGCTGTGCATGGCACGGTCTATGCCGAGACAGGCGTTGGCAGCTGCCGGCTGTGCTGAGTGGGGTAACCTCTGGCTGCAGGATGGAGAGTGGGCTACAATCCCCCTTATAGCAACTGCACCAAGGTTTGCCAGAGCTCACCTGTTAGAGTCTGCCCTGGCAGCTTGAAGGCTTCTTTAAAATATAAATGGTTATGACTTTTTTTTTTTTTCAAACAAACAAACAGAAAAACTTTGACCGACAATCATAGAATCACAGAATGGTAGGGGTTGGAAGGCGCCTCTGGACAATACAGAACAACAAAGTGAAGTCCTATGGAGGAATATCAAAGTGGTAATTAGGGTGATGCAAGATGATTAAGGCTTAAAATTGTGGGTCTAAACTGACCTTTTTTTAACTGAAAGACTGTGAACTGGGAGCTCTGGCCTTTTCCATAGATTGGGGTGCGGGAGAAGGCCGACTGTGTGGGTTGACACGATGGGCCTGTGCCAGTGTGCTGGTGCCAGTGTGGTGTCCAAGAAAGACAGCTGTCAGACATCCATTTCTATCCTGCACCTTGGTCGTGTTAAGGGTGCTCGGCTATGCGGCAGTCTGCTGTTTGATCATTGCACGGCGCGTTCTCCGGGAACAGCCGTGTGAGACCTGGCTTTGTTAAGGTACAAGCGTTATCAGAACAGTTTTAGTTGGCTGGTTTGCACCCTGGGGACAAGCCATGGTCATCCTAGGTACTTTCAACACCCTGTCTACTGTTGCCATGTATGACAGTTTAAGTATCTGAATGTGTGAAGAGTTCTTGTAAGAGCCGTAAATTATGATATCAACATATGTGTCATCAGATTATTAAGTGAGAGAAGTCTTTTAGATGCTTGTGGCTGCCAGTGTTAGTTGAAAAACTGCCAGAAATTGTAATTCCATGTGGGTATAAAAATGTGTATTGCTCGTGCATATTTCTCCATAGATGCTGAGAGCAAGTCTTGTTACCATTGAAACAGTTGGAAGTGGGTTAGAAAAGGTTTTAGCTATCCCAAAACCACTTATTTTTTCCTAACTGTTTTCTCAGTGTCCAGATGGTTTTAATTTCTGTGTTGTGAGGTGGGGGAGTGACAAATAAAGTTCTGTGCATGTAATGATATGGTAAAATTGCTTGTTTTTTCAGGGGAAGAAAAAGAAGAGGAAGAGAGAAAAGTTGCAGGAATCAGCATCAGGTAGGCCATGACCAACTCTTACTTACCATTCATCTCAGGTGTGTTTTAGAAAGCAGGGCTGGCTCTATTTAATTTTTACATGCTTTTCTCTAACAACTTGCTCCTGATTGATGTTTTAAGATACTTCACTTGGAATGCAAGCTTGTGAAAATGCACACAATACATGTCTCCTTTCCCGTATGCCTTTCTGTGCAGCAGTCCTGACTGCATCAGTATCCTTGGCTGAACTTACGCACTGCTGCAATCCCTGCCCTGCTTTACCTTTGCTTTTCTCCTGATGTTGTATCGTCCTTAGGCTTAACTGTGACTCAAATACTCTGTGGGATTATGGGACACTGAAAACTTTACACTGACCTTTTTGTGACCACTGTATTTTTTATTGCTGCGTTTTTACATTTCTGTGTACACTAACAGCTGTCTAGTAGGTTGGCTAAAAGCATCAGTGAGGTCTCCTCTTTGCCTGTAAAATATGTACAAAGAAATACCCTGTTTTCCCCAACAAAAATGGCTGGTATAAGAACCATAGAAAAACCAAACAACAAAACCAAAACCATACCAAAAATCCATGTAATATTGTAACAAACAAATTTATTTGGAATGTGCAAAAACACTGTAACAGAAATTTGTTAAAGGAAAACAATCTTCTACAGGTACAGGTCCCAGAATGACAGCTGCCTACATCTGAAGCATGGTAAGAACATCTCTAAAGCTTTCCTGATGATAAAACTGAATTGTAAAATAAGCTTTCTTATAAATTTTATGCCATAATATGAATTTAGCAAAAATTGCAGAAGTATCATACCCCAAAGCTAATGTTACTTTGACTACTGATGGTTTTTATACCGGCTATCTATTAGGTGTTCACCATTTCACTACTTAACCTTCATATTTTCAAATTGACTGTACCTCACTGACTTGCTACAAATCTGCCTGTGAAGCACAGGGATGGGTTTATTAAGCAGTGCAAACCCTCCCAGCCAGCACTGTCAGAGTCCATGAGAGCAGGCTGGAAGCTGGCTTCCGAGTATATTTAATGTGCTGACTGGGTACACCTTTTTAAAATTTATTCACCTGTATGCTAACGAAACATCTGCTAAGAAAATGAGACTGGACTTCAGTTATATCAAGAATTTCTCCTTCAACTGTACAGTGGTATTTCCTGAGTGGTTCAGGTTGGGTTTTTTTTCTGTTGATACTGCATTTCCAGCATGTTTTTCCTCTTCATATCACCCTATAGTCTGCACAGAAGGTGAAATGTCTAGGGCTGATAAGTATCCAGTAACACCATCTAGTCCACTTGCAAGTACACACAGTACCACGGTGAGATGCTCATTTCTCAGTGTTTTTGCTGGAAGGCCGGTCCTTCTCTTCCTCTGTGTGATACATTTTCTAGCAGGAATGGCTTTCATTTGACATAATAGTTGCTTCTACACTGTCTAAAATAATAACACTTTTTAACCTAATGTGTGCATTATAACAGAAACAGGCTCTTTACCCCCTCTCCCTCTGCCTTGTTTGGCCACACGATCCCCTGGGCACTGAGTGGTCATCAAAGTGGCCTCCTGTTGTCCCTCCCTGCGCTCTGCTGGCCCTTCCAGCCAGAGACAGCCCAGTCACGTTTGCTCTGTGCAGCATGTCAGTTGTCAGTCAGCACCATTCAAACTTCTTCTGTAGTTACACAATGATGCTGGTTAGTCTGAATTTGGTTGGGTTCAAGACTTTGGGCTGTTGTGGGTTTTTTTGAAGCTGAAGTGAAAAGGCAAAATGTGTGCACATTTTTTCTTCCTGCAAAGTAAAAGTTTCGCAGGCAAGCCGACAGTCTTGCCCTTTGCGATATGCCTGAGGCGTGCTGATTTTAGGTGTGGATTGCAGCATTTGGGTTCCATAGCCTACACAACAAATGCAGCTGTAAAATATTGTTACTTACAGTGACTACCATTAGTATTATACTCTTTTTTTTTTTTTAAAAGTATGTGCTTTAACCTTCAGTTTTATAATTAATATTTCAGCTTGGTTGCTTAGGTCCATGTTTGTTGTGAGTATTTTTCTCTTTGATGTTAACACAGTACCATTATGCAAACCACACATAATTTTGTCTGAATTGACACGGAGCACTTGATTGGGATTGAAATACAGCTAAGGTTCAAGTGACAGTTAAAAACTGGGGTATATTTAGTTTCTTGAGTGCCTTACAGTCTAAGGATGACTGCCTTGCCTACACCGGACTACGTTTGTTGGAATTTCTCTGCATAGTAGAGGATGAGTTGAAATAGAAGAGAATGAATGTTCTGAGTATGTAGTTTTTCTCTCTTTCCCTTTTACCACTACACTCCTTCCTTCCCCTCAAGCTCTGTAAAACAATGTGGAAACTGTTGGTAAGACCTGTCTCTGTGTCCTTGTGCAATTTATAACACAGAGTGTGAGAATAATATGTATCTTCTTCCACTGAAGGGGGAGAGTGCTGTTGACTCCATAGATGTTTGTAGGCAGCCTCACTGTATGTTTCATGCCAAATGAATGCTCTCAACTGGAGACTTACAGATGTGCTCTAGCTGGAAGTAAATGCACAGAATGATTTAGGGAACCCGAATCAGGCAGACTTCAAAGTAAACCTCTGAAGGTTAAGACTCTTGCCCTTTGCAAGCCTAATCCACAGAATGTTTTGCCCACAAGCGTAATATCTTAACCAGGCCCACAGCAGAGCTGTTGTAGTCTTTACTGGATGGAGATAGTAAGTTTGGGAATGCCTTTCAGTGCCGCTAAGAGCTCTTGAAGACAGGAAAACACTGTCTTTCTTACTTGTATGGATGGTGCAAGGAAGAGAGGGAAGAAGAGTGGGAGGTCTGGGAAGGAGGCAAGCGTTCTGTTATCTGGGAAGAATCAGAAATGAGTAGGTGGCAAGACCAAAGAAAGAATCTTCAGATCAGCACAAAGGAGCTGAGCCAGGGCTGTAATTACAGTGATGTGAGAAGGATGAAATGGTGGGAGTGTTGTGTGGTGGGATGTTCAGAGGAAAGTAACGGAAGAGACATGCAAACAAAAATGATTTAAGATACTGTGAAAGTTTTGAGGGTGTCCATGAACACTTCAACACATAACTGATTTTAAGGTGGACCTCTAACCTGCTTTTTGGCTTGGACATCGTTTGAGGAGTGAAGTCAAGGTGGTACCATTCGGTTGCTCTTCTTCCCGCGGTTGTACACAGCAGCAGGCTTCTTATGACTTCATTGCTTAGAATTTAGCTGAATTCTGTGATCTCCTCCAGCCTGCTGAATGGCCAATTTGTAAACCACTTTATTCCTAAAGCATTCTAATATTAATTACTGTGGCCTGGTGTCTTTGCTAAATTATCCTGGGGTACTCCAAAGCATGTCACCATTCTTTAAGAGTTCTGTAATTGTCCCCAAGCAGGATTTTGCTTTCAGTTGATATGGGCCAATGCAATGATTGAAATAACTTTTATTTGTGGAAGAAATAACTCATATTTATTCTCTCCTTTTGGAATCAAACAAGAGTGGCGTAAGCCCTGATAATGCCAAAAATGAGCTTGGGAGAGGCTGGAAGGGAAGGGTAAGTGAGGAAAGCTATGTTTAAGGACAGTGTAGAGATTGCTTGTTGAGCACCTTTCAGAATGGTGGGTGTTTTCTTGTTACTTTAAGTACAACCTTCTAGAAGACTTGTAAATGAGAACAATTCTATGTCGGAAGAGGAGATTTCTGATTTCCTATCCAATTTGACCTTTGGAAGGAAAAAAAGCTGATTTTTAGCATCTCATGAATGTTTTTGAATCAGCAGGGAAATAGGAGGGTACTAACTCCTGATTGTTCTGCAGCATGGAAATAGTTAACTTCTGACTTGCTATGTACAGTAATTGTAAAAGGCACATCATTTGACATATGGCAGGATGCAATTGGGAAGTCTTCACAAGCTACATAATTTAACATTGTATTTTGACATATCTTCGAGGGCTAGAAAGAGTGAGAGAAAAGCTTAATAGAAGTTTGAAAACCTGTGAGAAGTGTATTTGTGGCTTGCAGAATTCCATGACAATTAGCATTTAGACAGCAAAGCTTTCAAAAATGAGAAAACTTGACTAATACTGATTTACAATCAGAAGCACCTAAAAAAGGATCAGGTTAAGACTGTTTACCTTTGAAAAATGATTTATTTATAACCTTTCAAACTTCCTACATGGAAATTAGAGCCAAATTTCAATGCAGAATAGTGTTGCAACAAATAATCTATGACTGGATTATGTTTTCCGTATTGCTTAGAAATAAACTGGAGTAAGGTTGTGAAACCAGACTAAAGTGGACCTATCTACAGCCAGAATATTGTAGAAAAGAACCGTCTGATGACTGTGGTCATGGTTGACCATGGGTTTCTGGCCAGCATCGTAGAAGAGATGCAAAGAGGATGTGGTGCCTTGCTTTCTGAGGCACATGGTTTTTAACATGGCTTGTCCAATACTCTTGAAATTGCTGCTGTAGTAGTTGGAAATGAAACAGACTCCTTTCCATACCCCTTGGCAGCTTTAAGCGGAGCCTGGAGGATTTGCACAGATGTTGGTGTGTGTGAGAGTTTGCATGGTGATGGTGGTGCAGGGACATGTCGTGATTCACTTTAAAAATTATATTTTCTGTATGACCCATGTTTCCTGATGCCCTATTTTGCCAATAAATGGTGGCCTCCAGCATAGGCAAGAAGGGCAGAATGAATAGAAGAGACTTTGCTGGATCGAAACATTTATATTATTGAATACTTTGGTTAACTTCAGCTTTTTTCAGACGAGCAAAGAGATTTCCAAAGACAAGGAGTATAACTCTCTGACAAATCGCCCTCCTGCAACTTCGTTCTGACTTGACATTGATCTTGCTGGGGTGAAAGATAGAAAACCTCCTCCTCTCTTTCAGGCTCTCTGACATAAAGAGAAATGTCAAAAGAGCAAACCTGAAGAGGAGCTGAGACGCTGCCTCCTGCTTGGGTGGCAGGTACAGAAGGGCAGTGACACCTGCTGGGGGAGATGCGCAGAGCACACTGAGCTCCCAGTTCCCCTTCACAGCCGGGTAGAGGAGCCTGGTGAAATGAGGGCAGGAAGGAAGGAAGAGTATAAGAGCTATTTTGGGTACAATCAGAGAATCCGAAGGATAAGAGTAAGTCAGGGTAGGACCAAGCATAGGTTTTCTAAATAAGATAACAGCAGAAGACTTTCACTTAGACAATCAGTATAGATACAGGGTTACGGAAACAGTAAGATTTTGCAAGTATTTACAAAATACTAGTTTTTGCAACCGAAGGGTGTAGCACAGTCAGCTATGAAGCTGACCTTCAGCATTTCATGTTTTAAACTGAGACAGAGGGCAACAGTAGATGATTCACCTGGTGAATGTCTAGAACTTGCTTATTTTATCAGAGATGCTCAAGTTGCAGATGCTGCTGTGAAGTTAGAGCTGTGTAATGACATTTGAACTCAGACACATTTACAAGTGATTAGAAAAAAACAACCCCAATATTGTTTCACTTCTGAGGTGTCAGCAGTAGATGGCTTGGGCTAGAATGAAGGAACAGTGGGACTACTATTGTTCTAACTCTTCCTGTGGGATAGGGTGGGGACAGGGAGTTGACGGCTGGTGCACCATTCTTCTCTGGATGAAAATGGTGTATTTTAGTGGATTTTGTAAACTTGCCACCAGACTAAGAATTCTAAGGTCATGAGAAAACCTCTGTAGAAACAAACGGTTTCATAATGGAACGTAAGATTTTTGAAATGTGGTTTCATTCCCGCTTGGAAGAAAACCTCAGCATTTTGGTGTTCACCTCAGGTCAGTATTGTATTTTCATTTTTTAGTGTATTTACTTGAAAAATCTCAAAAATGAGAAACTGAGCTGTATTCCTGAACAGCTAGAAAGAAGGTTGTTGGGACATCGTCAAAGTCTTTGCCATTTGTTTCTGGAGACTAAGCTTGGGTGAAATCTGTCCTGTAATTTCAACAGAATTATATTCAAACACAATTCTGTCAAAGCTTAGCAAACTCTAGTCCTGAGGTTTGTTTCTACCTACCTATGACTTTTAGAGATTATTAATGAAGAGGTCTTCTGATACACATGAATGCAAAACCAGAAATTCTGAATACAAAAAAAAACAAACACTCAAACTGCAAAACAAAAAATACAAACCCAGAAAGCCTAAAGTTGATGGTGCAGGAGTCACTGCTATTAGAGCCAGCTTCTCATACCAGGCAGTTCCTTAGTCCTCTACTTTTAAGACTTTTTATGTAAGTCATCTTTTAAATCTCTGAGCCTTTACCCACTTGCTAAGACTGTACCACAGAAACAATTTTGAAAGTGTGCAGATTGGGAAGCTGTATAAGGAAGGAAGCTCACAGCAGGGCCTGCTGAAGCACCGCTGTCTAGCCAGTTAATTGTGCGATTGGTAACCACTTAAACAGTATGTGCTTTAGTCTGACCTTTCAGGACACCGGCTTTCTGTCACTGGTTCCAGTGGTTGGGAGGAAATATTGGAAACATTTGGACAGTGAAGGTATCATTGAGGTGTAGCGGGTGAGCAGGATTAGATGTAGTGAGGGACATGGTACCGGTGACCATCTCTCTGAATTAGTGTTCTTGCCATGGACATCAGTAGAGCAGGATCAGGGAGTAACAAAGAGAACTAAGGAGGCTTAACTGAACAGAGACACATCATTTCTGAAGTTGCTTCTTCCTTGCAAAAGTAAGATACATGTTTCCTCATGAATCTTAAGCTGCATCAGAATTAAATCCAGAATTTTTGAAAGCCCTCTGTCCTTCATCTCTGGGATACCTGAAATTGCGTGAGATAAAATGGTATTGCCAAAATAACTGCATATAATTAGTTTTATGGTGTGTGTGCATTTGCTTTCACGCTAGGTGAGACTACGCTCTGATGAACAGTTGGGTTTCTTCCCATGTATGTCCCTTGAGATATACAAACCTCCTTTTATGTATTTCGGACCAATAGAGATTTCCTGCTGAGATGACTTAATTGCATCAAAGTAAAGTTGATGTGTTTGAGTTCTGTCGTGGTTTCTGTGTACTGCTATCTCACACTGGTAGTGTTGCTCTGTGGGTGCATGTGTATATGAGTTGATGAAGCTCAGAGAGATAGATATCCAAGTTACATCTGACTTACCGTTGGTTGCATTAAAGCAACTATTTAAATTGTTCCATGTACTAGAAGATTTAAATGTTGAGATTGTCTTTCAAAGTACAGTGTAAATTCTGATCTATGTTTAATTGTGGCAGAAAAGATGATGTACAAAGGAAACTTTACCTGTATTATTTCTTTCTTTTGAAAGAATTTTCTCTTACTACTTTACCAGTACCTCATGTCTTTTCTGTTACAGCAGGTAAAAACTAGGGGCACTGAAATTGCTACTTCAGAACAGATGCATCTTTCTTCACAGCTCTCAGTCTATAAAATAAATAATTTTAAAAATAGTCTTCTGAATATTTATTATATGCCATAAAGACAGAAAAAGGAGACAAGCCTATTTCTTCCTCCCGTGCACATCACTTTCGGTGTATTATTATTCTTTGGCTGTCTAGAGGTAATCCGTTTTTTATTATAAACATGAAACCTCTCTCCCCACCTACTGCCAACAGGAAAAACACGTCGTGGGTCTTCCCAGTAGGATCATTTTAAAGATTGTAGTGCAGTGATAGAGCTTCTAGTTTCATGCTGCCTACACTGAGGGCCTTTGATAAGAGTAACACCTGCTTTGGCACCGCTGACTTCAGCTGCACAAAGTGGGAGCCCTAAAATACCTGGTTGTTTCCAGTGCTGACACTTACCTGCCCTAGAAGAGGTCTCAGACTCATGGAGGAAGGAGGTATTCCTGCTGTTCACCTAACACATATAGCTTAGGCCAAACTAAGGGGACAGAAGTTAGGACACCAGATTCCATCTCTAGTCAATGGAGGGGTATTTTCAGGGGTAGCTGTCAGGCCAGCTAAAACACCAGAGGATAATTTGTTACTGAAGACTCAGTTCTCACTTACCAGCACTGGGCTGAGGCTAATTCAACATGGCAGTTCTGTTACAGTTTTAAGGTACAATTTTTTGTTATTTATTTGGTTTCCTCTGCTGCATGCTGGTATCCAGCTCTTGCAGAGAGGGCTTTTTCCTGTCTCCCATTAAGTTCCTCCATCCATGTGCTGTAACAGCTTGTGGGACCCTGCAGCAAACTGGATTACTAAAATGACGAGGGTTTCACTGGGAGGTGGTGGTTGCGTTTTTTTTGTTTAGAATCAACAAAGGTTGTGGAGTGTTTGTTTTTGTTTGCCCAGAACATTTCAAGGATCTGGTTTAGGCTAACCCCACTAACCATGGCACAGCTGGGCAGGAAGAGGAGCAGACTGCAGTGCCGGCATCTATCTGCTTGCACCTGAAACTGCTCTCCAGCTCTGCTGCTAAAGAAAATACAGAGGGGCTTCACAAACAGCGTGAACTTTTCTTAAAAATAACGACCCGGTTTTGCATACCCAGGTTTCTGGAGTATTGGATAAATGCTGGCAGTAAGTCGAACATGTTCATTTTGGACTTCAAAAGAAAATGACAGTTTCAGCTGCCAGGTCCCCGAGTTTGCCATGTTATTTGAAGTACTGGATTAAAAACCAGGTTTGGAGACTGAATTTTTTTTTTTTTTAATATAACTGCCATTATATATCAGCTTTTGTCATCTTACAACTGTGTGAAGGTGGGAAAAAGTGTAGGAAAAAACCCACTTGGTTAAAACTTTTTGCTTTCTCTTGCTTTCTGTGAAGGGATAGCTATCTCTTTTGCTAAGTACTTAATTTTGTACTGACCCAGACACTCTTGACTTTCTTCCATAACCTCTTCCGATTAGCATGACCTGGATGAAGCTGCATAATCCTCTCCCTTGTTCTAACAAAATGGAGATGAGTTAAAGACTAGAGGAGGAGCACAAGGCCCTTGCGGACCCACCCTTCAATCTTTCTCAGTCCCAAGTGTGGGGAGGAGTTCTGATCCTCCTCAGATGCTCTTGCTCTCAGCCACTGAGGGGCTTTAGTTTTACTGTAGTGATTCCTGAAATGCAGTTTTATCCCTTCAGTGGTAAGGCTTTTCTTTTTACACTGAATTATTGTTGAATTTTATTTCTGTTTCATACTCAAGGTGGGTGTGGCTTTTTCCTTTCCTCCTGCAGTCAGATGCACACTGCAAACGGCCCAGACAGTGCCTGCTATTGTGGCTCGGGCTCAAGACTTCACATATGTAAAATGTGACTTGCAGCACTTTCTTTGAAGCCTAACCACAGCCAGGGAGCTGTAATTGCAGTCTTTGATTGCGCCGACTTCACTTGTGGATTCGGCTTTGCTAGGGCATGCCTTGCTTGGCCAGACGTCAGCTACAGCCCCCCAGTGAAGCCTTAGATGTGGGAAGTCTTCAGTCTCCTTAGCACATGCCTGTGGTTTCTTGAAAAGAATCCTGATTTGACCTGTTTTCTATCTATAAGGCAACACCATCGTCATTCATATTTTTTAGGTATTACTTGGTTTATCAGCTGTAGAAGCGATTTCCAGCCTGTAGCCTTAATGTGCAACTGGGGAAAGGCAGGGTTCTAGAGGCTGTTTTCAGGATAGCTACTGTGTAATTTGCTGTTCTCCAGTATTGGCTTAGAAATAAAAATATTCGGGGCTTTGCTGTGCCTGTCCCCTTGTAGAATTACAGTAGTATCTGCAGCCTCTCAATTGGAGTGGGGGATAATGAGGTGCCGAGAGGGGCTATGGAAAGGGGGCAGGTCCTGCTGTGGGATCAAGAAAGGAGCGATGGCCGTGGTTTGAAACAGCTGAGGGCCAGAGCAAGGCCGCGGCGGTTATTTTAACCTCCTGACTTCAAAGGCAGCTTGCTGGTAAGGGAAGGGGGGAGGAGGCAGAGAACCATCTCAACAGAAGAGCATTTCATTTCCTTCGGTGAAGGAGACATTCCTGGCTGCTAATGGGGAGTAGCTCTGAATCACAGCACTTGTATCAGACTGCTGTGAACTACTGGCCTGGTGCCTCAAGGCCATTCCTTAACAGGAAGCTGAATGTTTTCATGTAAGACTGAGAGGAAAACCTTCCCAGGAAGAGCAACCTGGACCAAACCTTTGAAAATCCGGGATGAAAAGGCACAAAATAAATATAAAGCTGCAGGGTGCTCTCCTCAGTGTTTCTCTGCTGTTTGCTTGGCCTTTCTTTCGTGCTCCTTGGAAAGGTAGAGCCCTTCACAGCTCTTTGATCCACATGTGTTACGGAGCACTGTGCTACTTTATAAAAAAAAAAAAAAAAAAGGCAGGAAGCTCAGAAGGCTTTTTTTAGTTGGGGCTTGGCCTGATTTTATGAGGAAATAAGAACTGAATTAGTCAATACAGACCACCTCTGATGAAACCACTGGTTTTCCAGTGGACTTTCAGCTGTGCTGTTTAAGGAGGCCACAGTGGCTTTAAATGTCCTTTTATGGCTACCAGCAGCAGGTGAAAGTGGTGCATTATGTGTCAGGGATGGTGGTATTTGGGAGAGGGGAGAGCTTCCTCCAAATAAAAGCTATACAGGGTAGTTTGATAGAAATTTGTGTCTGTTCTTTCTACCTTCATCAGCAGTTAAACTTCCCCAGTGTCCTCAACTTTCCTTTTCACTAAAACAATGGTCATGTGGGTGGCCTCTGGTGAGGACTCAACTTGTTTAGTAAGATTTTGGGGCCTCAGCTGGCACTTGCTAAAAACCAAAGGGTCCTAAATCAGTTTT
Organism: Baryphthengus martii; assembly: GCA_013396935.1. Classification (NCBI taxonomy): domain Eukaryota; kingdom Metazoa; phylum Chordata; class Aves; order Coraciiformes; family Momotidae; genus Baryphthengus; species Baryphthengus martii. Next base: position 15,700 of record VWZK01017724.1, on the reverse strand, counting down.
GGAAGCTTTCTACCCTGGAGTACATTAGCCTGTGTAACTGTTTGGGAGCTCTACTCAACCAGTACAAGCAAAATGCTGAGTTGTAATGGCTTGCATGGGAAGTTTGTGCCTAGTTTTAAGTGGCTTTGGTTCAAATACTGCTGCTGTAATATTTGCTGATTAATTCTCCTTGCGGCTCTTACAGGCTCAAGCGGTCTTATCTATTATGATTAGTCTAACAAAAGTTTGACTTGTGGTTTAAAGCATTTCTTCATAAACTTCTGTATCTTACCTTGTATGATTCAAGGTGCTGGCAGCGTATCTCCTTTGTGTGACTAAGCGTTTTGTGTTTCTTTTGGTGAAAATTCACTCACCTTCTCCACCAAACTGCATTCCTGTGCTAATTTTGGTCATTCTCAAAAGCTCTGTTCATTGAACCCAATACTTATTTGACAGTTGAGTAGTACCTAGAGGCCTAAATGTTAATGTAGATTTTTCGAGATGCCAATAATCATTACTGGAGCACGTGTGTCTGTCTGTGGAAAAACACCTGACTCATTAGATCATCTTTGGGTGGAGTCCCTGTTGTAACCCAGTTGTCTCGGTCAGAAGGGCAGGGATGATGGTTGAGTTAGCAATCGTGTGAGTCAGCTGATGTAACCGAGAGACCTAATGATGAAGAGCTGTTCCTCTCTGGATGAGCAGTACCTATAAGGCCTGCACTGTTGACCTTTTGACATGCTACAGGAACATAAATCTCTCCAAGATTCTAGTGAACTTTTGCTAGGTAAGAGGCCCATGGCTCTTGTGCAACTGCAAGACGTTTCCTACCCCACTGAAAAGCCAAACGAATCCTCCCCGGTGGTGTGGATTCATAGTAGCGTCAGTGTTCACACAAGCTTCACCCACCACATTGCTCTACCTAGCTGCTTACCAAAGACAGCACTTCTTTGTTTCTGCAGGAAGTAGAGCCGGAGGCTCTGAAGTAGAGGTTTCATTGACCTCAACCACTGTAGCACCAAAGCCTGACGATGTCTAGTTTTGTAACAGATAGTGAGGTCAAATGTTGTAAATAAATGAAATCCACTACAAAAAGGGACTTACTTCTATATTATGTTGAATGTTGAAATAGCTGAAAGTCCCATCTGATTGGTGTGGACGTCCATTTATGATCCAACTACTCCCCATAAATATTCTTGCAAACTTCAAGCAAGAGCAGTAGCAGTACTTTACACTTAATTTTGACATTGCAAATGCTCATTCCACTAATACAATTGTGTCATAGAGTTACAGTGACCCATCACCAGCTTCTTCAAAGGATTTAAATAATAATAAAAAAAGCTTCATATAGTCTTTATCACTCTTTCTCTCTCTCTTTCCCTTCCCTGTAGGTGGGAAAAGAAATGCTTTCTCAACTTGCAAAGCAAAGGCGGCGACACCAGGACCCCTTCTGGAGATGGAAGCTTGTTGAACCCTAGGTGTGTCCTTCATCCACACAGACCACCCCCAAGGAGTCTGTCTAGGATGTCATTCACCCTGATGTCACTGCTAGAGACACTGAATCATAAAGACAATCACTGCCAAAACCCTTCACTATCACGAGGTCCAGCCCCGATAGAAATAGAGCAAATGAGCTCCTGGGTCAGCAGAGCAGCTTTTGTCTTCACTCCACCTCTGCCTTGCACTCTTAAGCCCCCGACTCATCCATGTCCATATCGAGTCAGCAAAGTAGCGCGGCTGTCTCTGCCTGCTTCAGCCAACACAGTAACGTAGACCACAGCTGCCCCATACAGCACACTGAGGAATGGATTTGCCTGGACCAGGATGACACACTCAACCTTCCTTTTATTTAATGGTGCGACAGGATCAATTTTGGTTTTAGCTTTTTTAAGAAACTTGAATGCTTTTATATTTTAACTTTTAGTTTGTAATTTCTTTGGTGTATATTTTACTAGGTATGAGCTTTTAAACAAGTGTCAGAAATCTGAAATACTTTTTAAATAAAAGGGGTTTTTCTTTTTCTTTCTTTTTTTTTTTTCTGCCAGAGGAAAAACCTGTATGGAGAAAAAGGTGGCTTTTTTGTTAAACTATTTGTAACAAATAGTGGCCTCTCAGTCTATATAATACAGTGTCCTATAGAACTAAATAAATGTAACAACAGTCAACTGGTCAGTAGACACGTCAGTCTTGCATCATCTACTCTGTGAACATAAGCAATACATCCAGCAAATCCGACTGCAGTGAGTTCTCCTCCTCACCCATTCCCCTTCTCCTTGTAAAAAGCCCAGCACTTGAATTATTACTTCAATTGTTCTGTATTTGTATCTGGTTTTGTTAGCCTGTTAGTGGGATTTTATGCCAGTTGTTGAAAATGAGCATTGATGTACCCATTTTTTAAAATAGTAAGGCACAGCCTTTGCCAAAAATACTGTCAGCCGATTTATTTTTTTTTTGTCATTCCAGTTTGAGTTAATGTGCTGAGCATTTGTTTTTTAATAAAAGCTTTGTAATAAAACTCAAGTCAATCGTCTGGCTTTAGAAGAGACAGGCTTGCACCACAATTCCTCGATGGTAAAAAGCAAGCCCAGGATGGCACAGTCACTTCTAAGGCAGAAGACTTTTGTCTCAGTCTTCACGTACAGGAAATGCAGTGTGTCTGTTCAGCTGTTCGCACAGCTGAAGTCAAGTCATTTTGGAAGATGGCTTTCCTTTTCTTCCTGAAGAGACAAGTCTCTTGCTTTCCTTTTCTTCCTGAAGAGACAAGTCTCTTGTTTTCATAGCAGGACTAAGGAACGGGAAGGCTCAGTGCACCCTTTATGCTTCTTAGTTAGATTTGGCCCAAGTGGAAGTACCAGGAACTGTCAGCCCTCCCTCCAATCTTCAGTCTCCTACTAAAATCTTAGTGAACGCAGGAGTGCTCTGAAGCTGATGAGTAGGCATATGGATTCCTTTCTTTCTGGATGCAGTCCATGCCCGCACAAGGGGGAAGAAGCCTACACTTAGATTTCTTATAGCTGTATAAATTATCCTGCAGTCAGGGACTGGAGCTGACTGCAGAATCAGCTGTGGAGGGCCTGGTTTCAAGGTGTCAGATCCAGAGGGTCAGCATGGCTTGCCTACTGCCAGTGGTGCCTGTGAGATGTTCCTGCAATAGTCATAGAATCACAGAATCCTTTAGATTGGAAGAGACCTTTAAGATCATCAAGTCCAGCCGTTAACCCAGCACAACCAAGCCCACCACTAAACCATGTCCCTAAGCACCACATTTACATGTCTTCTAAAGGCTTCCAGGGACGGTTACTCCACCGCTTCCTTGGGCAGCCTGTTCCAATGCTTGACAAGCCTTTTGGTGAAGACATTTTTCCTAATGCATGATCTAAACTTCCCCTGGCTCCAGCACTGAGCCCTGGGGAACACCTCTTGTGATCAACTGCTAACTAGATTTAACTCCATTCGCCACCACTCTCTGGGCCAGGCCATCCAGCCAGTTTTCTACCCAGGAAAGAGTACACCCATGCAAGCCATGAGCAGCCGGTTTCTCCAACTGCTGTGGGAAATAGTGTCAAAGGCTACTACAGGTAGACAACATCCACAGCCTTTCCCTCCTCCACTAAGCCCATCAGCTTGTCATAGGAGATCAGGTTAGCCAAGCAGGCTAACCTGCCTTTGACAAACCCATGCTGACTGGCCCTGATCACCTGGATGTCCTGTATGTGCCTCATGATCGCACTCAAGATGACCTGCTCCATAACATTCCCCAGCACCAAGGTCAGGCTGACAGGCTTGTGCTTCCCCAGATCCTCCCCTCTGGCCCTTCTTGTAGATGGGTGTCACATTTGCTAACCTCCAGTCAAGTGGGACCTCCCCAGTTAGCCAGGACTACAGGTAAATGATGGGAAGTGGCTTGGTGAGTACTTCTGCCAGCTGCCTCAGTACCCCTTGGTGGATCCCATCCAGTCCCATAGACTTCTGTGTATCTAAGCGGTGTAGCAGGTTGCTAACCATTTCTCCTTGGATTAGGGAGAGCCTCCCTGTCCTCTAGCTCAAGGGGCTGGGTACTCACAGAACAACCGGTCTTGCTATTAGAGACTAAGGCAAAGGTGGCATGAAGTACCTCAGCCCTCTCCTCATCCTTTGTCACTATCTTTCCCCCCACATCCAATAAGGGATGGAGATTCTCCTTAGTCCTTATCTACTTACAGAAACATTTTTATTGCCTTTTACAGCAGTAGCCAGATTAAGTTCTGTTTGGGCTTCGGTCCTTCTAATGTTCTCCCTGCATAACCTCTCAACATCCTTGTAGCCTTCCTGAGTTGCCTACCCCTTCTGGCACAGGTCAAACTCTCCTTTTTTTCCCCAAGTTCCAGACCAGCCTTCTTGCCTGCCGGCTTGTCTTTTGGCACGTGGGGACAGCCAGCTGCTGCACCTTTAAATTTCCATCTTGAAGAATGTCCAGCCTTCCTGGACCCCTTTGCTCCTTCAGGAACAAAACCAGCTCCTCTGCACACTTCAAAACCAAAACCGCAGATGTTTGAGTCTTTCAAGCCCCCAAAACTACCAGCAACTTCTATGACATCTTCTCCCTTCTGTTCAGGGACTGGGATTCTACAGGTCTGAAAAACTGACACAGCTGCCTGACTTCTACTAAAGGACTTCAAAAGGAAAAACAACCACCACTGTAGACATAGATAAACTATTCCGATAGTTTGTGAGCACCACTGCAAAAGAACTACTATGACCTGCACATTGAATCAGCATACTTTGTATTCTTGCTTCTCAGTCTTGTTTGGTGTGAGACTGGACCGAGTCAAGCTTGAGCTATGAGAAATGACAGAGGTGAGTTACTGCCTAAAGGAAGCTTTGTGATTAGATTGTGTATAACTGACCCTTAAACTCTGTTACATAAGAAATTTTGTAATTAAAAGAGTTATAAAACAGCTTCCTCTTAAACCAGCCGGCACTGTGCACAAACCCAATTGTAAGAATGTAACCAACATATTAGTTCTTGCAATATTTATTTCTAGCAACCAGTGATTACATTAATGTGGTGGGCTGACCCTGGCTGGATGCCAGATGACCACCTAAGCTGCTCTATCCCTCCTCCCCTTCCTCAGCTGAACAGGGGAGAAAAATGTAACAAAAGGCTTGTGGGTCAAGATACAGACAGGGAGATCGCTCAGCAATTACCATCTTAGGCCAGAAAGACTCAACCTGGAGAATATGAATTTAATTTTACCGATCAAATCAGAGTAGGATAATGAGAAATACAACCAAATCTTAACAGCTCCTTCCCTCCACCCCTCCCTTCTTCCCGGGCTTAACTCTACTCCTGATTTTCTCTCTCTCCTCCCCTCCAGCGGTGCAGGGGGACGAGGAGTGTCGTTTGTGGTCAGTTCATCACATCTCGTTTCTTTGGCACCTTCCTCCATAGGAGGACTCCTCCTCAAACTCTTCCTCTACTCCAGTGTGGGATCCCTCCCACAGCAGACAGTCCTCCACAAACTTCTCCAATGCAAGCCCTTCCCATGGGCTACAGTTCTTCATGAACTGCTCCAGCATGGGTCCCTTCCACAGGGTGCAGTCCTTCAGGAACAGACTGCTCCAGCATGGGTCCCCCACAGGGTCACAAGTCTCACCAGCAAACCTGCTCTAGTGTGGGCACCCTTCTTAAACACGTTATTCCAGAGGTGCTACCACCATCACTGATGGGCTTGGCCTTGACTGATGGTGGATCTGTCCTGGCACCCACTGGCACAGGGGAAGCTCCCAGCAGCTTCTCACAGAAGTCACCCCTGTAGCCTCCCCACTACCAAACTCTGCCACGTAAAGCCAGTACAGTTAAAATAAAGTAAAACAAATGACCAGGCAAGGGAATGCTCTCAGATGGCAGGAGAAAAGACCTCTTAGAGAACAACAACTGTATACTGGAGTTTTGCAATGCTTGGCTACGTTTCCATTCCAGTCAATTATCCCAGCCTTTGCTGGAAACCCATCTGAATTTTGCTTTGGGGTCTGGTTTTGATTTTAGAGGGAAAAAGGCAATAACTTTAGCGTAGTAATTGTTCTAAATCAAGGATTACTGCAGTGAGCTCTGTAAATTACATGTTCCAAAGATAACAGTTATTTTAAAAACTTCTTAAAACATGACAACTTTATTTAGATTTTTTTAATGGTCATTTAAAAAGCCACTTACCCATTCTGCAGGTAAGAAAAAAAAAAAAAATTTCCAATAGAGGTGTTTGTCTTATGAAGCACGTTGTCCCAAATACACTATGTCATTAACAGTTGCTTGTCTTAAGGACAAAAGATCTTTCAGCTCAAGTAGTGAAGGAGAAAAAGAATTCAGGAACTAAAAATAACATCTCTGCTGTTAACATACAGTAAGCAAGCACCATGTGTTGGGCTCATTCATAGATCAAAGGCTTTTCCCATATAGCAACTATGGGAAAGGTCAACTAACACACAAGGCTTAGGATGCTCCCACGAGAGAACCTGAAACAGAGTAACGGTGCTATCCTGGAATACCCTCAGTGGCTTGGGTCAGTGTTGCTCCTGACCTACACTGCTGATCAGCATTTGAAAGAACAAACTGACCTGGGCCCTCACTGTACTGTGCCAGCTTGTCAGTGGAGCCAGATGCGCTAGTCAAAACGGGCTAGTGATGATGGTGTTACCCTGGCAGTAACGCTAGGTTTAAGACCCCGCGATACCAAAACGAAATTATTCCAGGTGAGACTCATGACACCTAAATTCCTGATATGCAATTTAGGCAGAAGCCAGCAGCTAACCATGTCTCTCTCGTGTGCCTGAGGAGATGATTACCCTGTATTTCCCACAGAAAATGTCTTTAAAGATTTAAATGCTCCTACCTAATGGCTGAGTTAATTATCCAGACACTTCTGTACAAGCATTCATAAAACCACTCTCTCCCTTCACACTTCATTCCATGCACGTGCCAAAACCAGTTCTGCACAGCTCGTGGTACAGGTAGTCCCATTCATAAGCACAGGAGATAGCCTCATTAGCTAGGAAACGCACATCCAAAAAACAGCAAAGAGCAAAGACACAGAACAGGGAAGTTGTGCCAGGATTATTTACAGCTGAACAGGCCAACATCACAGGATGGTATGGCTCCTCAGGCTTCTGGATCACCTGCAGCAGAGCCATTTTCCCTTTATTACATAAAAGAACAATGCTCCAGGCTAACTTTGACTTCTTACACAGTAAGTGATGACAGGTTCACTAGTTGTGATTATAGGGACTTACCAGCTCTAGAGAATTATCTCCTGTTGTAGTTTCCGCTTTGGATTTGCTAACAGAAAAGGTAGTAAGCTAGTTGCACAAGTGATAGCTCAATGGTTAGGTCAATTTGCAGCAAATGTGGGACCTTGAGGACCCAATCCTTGCCCCAGGCTGTAGGACAGCAGAATCCTGAGCATCAGTCATCTGTACTCCTTCGAAACCACTACAGTGCACAAGGCTTTGAAGCAACCATTCCCCATTTACTGATGGCCACCTGCTCTAATCTACATGATGGCTAATTAGGCTAAAGCAAGACAGGCAGAAAATGAAGGACACTGCAGAGACTAAGAAATGCTCGCTGACTTCTCCAGTAACACAAGTGCAGTTTGTTCCCTTGCACTCACAAGGTGGCTGACATGCCAGGAAGCCTCTCCTCCAGCATAAGAACGCAATACAAACTAGAACAAAACAGGCAAATGAAGCAGTTCCACAAATGGCCAGAAGCCTGTCAGCTATGAACACATCTCCTAAGTCGGGTCAGTGACAAAACTAGTGGGCTAAGAAGAAAGTTAGCCAAAAGGAGAGCAGCTGTAACAGGAAAATGGCCGGCTGTAAACACAAACGTTCTGAGATGAAGCCAGAAACCTAGAAAGTGTGCCCAAACACATTCATTTTTCCACATGACAGGCCAGGAAGAGAATCTCTGGATTAATGTATGAATTTACCCTGTGAGTCTCTTCATGGATACAAAGGTCAGCTTTAGAAAGCAAGTCAACAAGCATCTGGAGCCCCAGGAAAAGGGACATATCTGCCAGAAATATGAGAAATGAATCTCTTAACCACCAGCTTTCAGTGAGGTCAAAGCAAGGACTAAAATTTTGCTCCCTGTCCTCCCAGGTAAATACTCATACCTTCAGGATATGGGCTTTAAATGATGTCTTCTCACTGGCTGGCACACTCCTCCTGCCACAACCATAACTACGCTGAGCCACAGAAGCAGCGTCTGCTTGGCTGAGATAATAGTCACAGCTCACCTGGTCTGGGATAATAAGGTTTTCTTCCAGTGAATGATGTTCTACAAAACATATTTCAATAAACTCCCCACTTCCCAGAAACCCAGCACATACAAATAAATGACAGGTTTGTTAATCCCTCTCAGCTATGGAAAACCAACATGAACCAGCAAAGCTAGGAGAAAAATTTCCATCTGCCTCACACCAGAAGAGCAACTCCCCCAAGAACTAGGCTGTCCTGTCCTGTTCTCTGTGTGGAGAAAAGGTAATGACGACAAAATAAAATCTTCAGCAGTATAAGAAAAACAACATACTCCACAACTTAATGTTGGTCAAGACACTTATTCGAAGAGGCAACTCTGAATTTGGACTAATTTACTATAGCTAAGAAAACTGGCTAAAAAATCCTGCAGGATATGATCAGGCTGAGGTAGGACCATTTCTGCGTCTCCTTTTAAGACACAGAGAACAAGCTACAGAAACAGGGACTCAGATCTGAACACAGCAAAGTGCTAAATAAGGGTTAGTTTTTCTCAGCACCTGCTTGTGAAAGCAAAGTGCTGGGTAATAAAAGAGATGGCACACACGGGAACGTGGCAGTGGCTACAATGACTGAGACGAGGTTTCAAAACCCACAATGGACGAGATTCTTACAATCTAGTTGCTGCTTTTTCTACCCTGAAATACGTTTCCTTCATACTCTTCTCCTGTGACATCCATTTTATGTTTTAATGACTAACATCATCAGCAACAACTTCGTCCCCTCCACGCAACCCTAAATTAGATAGACAGTAATGGTATTTGCAAACAAACCATGTGGCAGAACGGTCATTGCTTTTTTCCTATAAAAACCTGCTAGCTCAAACTCTACTCAACTTTTTAATAAAATGTCCTGAAAGAATTCACAATCAAAACACCGTAATCTAAGGTCCTTCAACAAATTGAACAATGAATGTTTATAGTCACTGTTTGAAAATTCAGATTTTGTAGGGAAGATTCTGAACGATGGTCTAAAAGTTTCCTTTTGTGTGGGACTGGTATAACTGCATGACTCAGAAGTAAAACCACTCACAGCACTCACTTAACCACTGAGCAATCTACCTCTGCCTATACTGGTATGCTAAAGTAGTTACTCCTTACTTAAATCAGGATAACCTACTGTATAGGCACTGCTTTTGTTTAGACTGATTTTTAAATTTTAATTCCCAGTTTCAATGTAAATGAACTGTAAGTTGAGCTAGGTGCCCGTGCGTTTGCACTATTCCGATAACGTGAACTAAAATGAATTCAAAGTCAAACTGATACCAGCCACAGTTTTACCTGGCACTGAAACTATTTATTCTCTAAAAACACAATAAAAGTGGTTTTTCAAAACCACAGTCCTCGCTGGAAACTCTCCTCCTTGCAGTGCTAGCTCCGGTGGTAGAAAAGCTCTGCCCTTTTCCAAGAAGCAGCGAGCCTGCAGGTTAAGACTGTGCCTCTTGTATGATCGTTTAACACATTCAGCATCATTTCCCATTATTCTTCCCTTCCACCAGCATGCTACTTCAAACGTCATGTGTCAATAAGCTAAGCAACATTTTCAGCTGTAAGCCTGTGCACATCATCTCTGGAGTGTAACTCTGCCCTTGAGGTAAACTGTAGACTCAACTTCTATTCTAAGACAACCAAATGTCCTTACAAATTTAGACCCAAATAACAATACTGGCTTCAGTTCATAGATTTGCCAGTTTAGTGTCAACTTAGGCAACAACAGGTTTCAGTCTTAGCCCAAAATAAAATGCCAAGAGAAAGATTTCTTCCTCAGTTCTAATTAATGCTTTCGTTCAAAGAAATAAAAGAGAAAAATTGACCACTTTAAAAACCTTATCTCTCTAGTACTGAATATATTAAATTCTCCAAGTATCTTCTGTCTCCCACTCTAAAATAATCAGTTTATATTCTTATCATAGATCTCGCTCTTCACAGACACTGCCGCTTTCCTAAAAAGCACCTTGACTGTGTATTAGAATCCACGGCCTTGTTCAAATCATCATCTCTCTCTGAAGTATTTCCCTGGAGCCTGTTTCAGCCACTCTCCTTCCTCAAAGGAGACTCACAAGTGTTTTTTTAGGCACTTAAAACATTATCTGGGTGCCTAACTTGTACAGCTCACTCTCTGACACTAATGTCATGATAGCACCCAGAAATCAATCTGTGGGAAGTTGTGATAAACTCTTGGCTCAAAAGGAAGTGAAGCCTGAGGGTGAAGAAACTGGGAGGCAGTATTTTTTTCTGCCTGTCAGATTGCTACTGTTTGAAATGACTAATTAGCAGCAAGACCAGAGTTTTGTTCCTGCAACTGATTCTCTTCAAGCAGACAAACAGCAAACAGGAGGAAAAGGCTGAAAATATCCATTTTCTTTCACATTCTCTCAAGAACTGAAGAGGGGTGGAAGAACTTGTCATTAAAATCCACACCAGTTCTCTTCTAATATTCCCCGCTCTTTTGAAAATTAAGTTTAAGAGTGAAATAAAAAAAAGGACCCCCCAAATCAGGCGCTTTCATAAATACTTAAGTTCTGAAAGGCATTTCAGTGCTGAAAAGAAATCTTTGGAAGGTAGATGCTTCACCTGCTTAGACACTCTGGAAAATATCACTAGACTTCCAAATGAAAAAGGCTTTTAGAAATCCCACCCTAAATGTCAAAGAAGAAAGAGCTGCAACTTAGCTGCAAGAAACCTATTAGCCCTCTTGTTGTCTTCAGCGAAGTAAGAACTTCAAGCAGTTGTCAGAAACATTTTACCTTTTACAATCTCTTTAGAGAAAAACAACAACTAAAAAGCCTGTGAAATACAAATGCAGTGCATCTTACACCTGCTTACGGCATAAGCATCTTACCACTTTGTAGGATTTAAAACAGCAGGTCTCAAACAAAGTTAATGTAAAGTAGCTGAAGATTCAGAGTTAAAGCAAGGACTTCCAAAGGCTGCAGTGCTTCAATCTGGCTCCGAGCATCACTACACACCGAGGAGGAGCCAGAGAACACAGTGATCCCTCCATCAGATCATAGACCATTATTTTACCTACACAGGCCAAGCCACCAGCAGAGCAGACAAATCTCAGTCTGCGCACAATCGAAACCCACTTACTGTAAACGTGTGGTTTTAACAATTTCTACTGCACAGACATTTAATAGATCCATTTGAGTATGCAAGGATAAATAAGCAAAAAGAAGGGGGATTTTATTTGGTGCTAATTTATCACATGCAAATCCAGCTGTTTACTACAGACCTACCGCCACACATACACTTCTTCCCACAGCTCATCAGAAAGCCTCTTGCTGGTGCAAGTGGTTAATCCACAAGATTTTTGTTGCTGGAGCCAAGACTCCAAATGGCGAGTTTAGGTTACTAATGACAAAAATTTTGCATTCTTTAACTAGTTAATACTATAAGGGTTTGTCCATTTACAGAAAACCACCCTAGAAGTGGTTGCTTGCAGAAAAAAGCGGACCAGAATAGAAGAAGCGGTTACCAGGCAAGTCTGAGATGCACCACACAAAGCAGCAGTGAACAACAGGCTGGGAAGAAATCCCGTTATCTGGAGGCATGAAACAGCCAAAGTAAGCGACAAGTTCCTTGGTGCCTGCCAAGCGAAAGCCTTGTGCTAAAATATCCGCCTGTGCCCTGGCCAACTTATAGCCTCTGACCCAAGGCTGGAAACAAAACTTGGCCTTATGCCTCGTGATGCTTCATGCCACCACATGACAAAACAAACGACTCCTTTAATTACTAAGCTTGGTGTTTTGTATTATTCCTACCCCAGAATCAACCAAAACATGCAGCCAGCATTAGAGCTTTATGATGCTAGCTTCTCTGCAAGGAACGCATTGCTGCAAGCTGTTTGCAATTTATCGAAAACCAAACAGAAAATCCCTAAGAGAACAAAAGAGAAGAGCAAACTGAACAAGTGCAAAGCTGCTCTATGGGCATACAAGCCTAAATCTGATTAATATAATATCAGAAACAATCCCAGACTTCATTACATACTGTTCTGTGATCACATACANAAGCTGCTCTATGGGCATACAAGCCTAAATATGATTAATATAATATCAGAAACAATCCTGTTTCTGTGATCACATACGTTTAAGATTCTGCATCACACTGCATTTATAAGTGGAAAAGTATGCTGGATAGCAAATGGTACATAAAAAGGGATTTCAGTTTTAACATCAACTTTTGAGAAGATCATAAAAATTCAAGACAGATCATTCTACAAATCATTTTTACAGTTACCAGATTGTGGCTCTACTTAACCTTCTCCAACAGAATTCAGCAGAAGCACTGCCCTCTCGCTGTGAGCAACAGGAAAAGCTGCTGAAGGAACACACAACATGAAAAGATCTAGATCTTAAAAGAATCATAGCATCTGCTGGTCTCAGCAACGCCAAAAAGCACTGGGAAATATCCATCAGTCAGGTCAGTTTTACAATGGCTCCTGTGGTTGCAAACTGTAGTGAATAAGGGATCACTGCTGTGGTACTAGTTAGAAAAGTGGGAATATAGCACCATAGCTACAGGTGCAAGAAGTTTACTGCATCTCTTGAAAACAAGTAACTCCAAACCAGTAAATTTTTAGGGAAAGCTGGTCACTACAAACTCCCAAGAACTACGTGTGATTTGCAGAAGCACATCTTAAACCCACATCTTTAAATCCACTTGGTACTGTAAAATGGCTATCTCCAGACACAAGAATAACAAGCACGCATTAAACTTTGACAATTATGTGCTGATAGCTTAATAAAAATTACTAGTACAAACATCTGCAATAACCAGCAGCCATATACCTATCAAAATGGACACAGGCTTGAAGAGTAATACTTCGAGACATGGAAAATATTTCATATCCCATGATGCTACACAGGGAACGGGTCCATAAAGAAGTCAATAGAGAACAACACGCACTTATAGTTTCACACAAGTTCTCCAATCTCTCTGCAAGGAGAAGAATTTTTCATGAAATAAAATAGTCAGAAGTGCTTTCCCAAAGTAGTAGCAGAAACAGCACGTACTTTCTCATGGCTGATGATACCCGATTTTTCCCGCCTAAGGAACAACGCAATCCCAGCACCTTTATGCTACTACACTGCACACACCCAACCACCACCACCCTCAGAGATCTCAGAGCTCAATAGTGCACTGCAGTTAAAGTACAAAGGAACACGTTGAGATGGTTTGCTAGTACCAACATCCTCCTTTTGGAGCACAGGAATATGCTACACTGAGCTAGTGGACACTTAACTCTTTTGCAGACTTTACCAACCAAAGTCTGTCATAAAGTCAGGAACACACAATACCTTTTCCCATCAAGACAACCATTTGGGCAGGCAAACTGGAAATTCCTATTTTTCAGATACTCTTCTTTTTCTAACAAGTACAGTTTTAACCAGACAATCACATCTCAGTACACTTAGCTTTATACAGCAAGTTTCTGGGTTTTGGTGGGTTTGTTTGCTTGTTTGTTTCTCCAGCCTGATAAACATTCACTTATTTATAGTTAGTGGATCTACAGAAGAGATCGACTGACAAACCTGGAGAGTTTCACAGATATCTGAAAGTGTGACAGGAATCTTATCTGCAGTACAAACATCGGGAGAAGAACCATCAAATATGGCATTAAGAAAACAAAGACAAAATCAAACTCTGAATCTCATTTCGAAGCCACTACCATGCTTTTCAGAGCGCTGATTCACTGGTGGAGCACACGGCTGGTAGTACCGGGTGTCACGGCTCTGAAGAGCCTATGCTAGATGCCGGAGTTAATGCGTACCCGGTCAATAGCCTGCTGTTTAGAACAAATGGTTTTTGAAGGACATTTGCATTGTCACTTCAAAACCCTTGGGTCAGATGGTTTTAGGGAAAAATCTAACCTGTCCAAGAAAGAAAAAAAGATACTTTTTCAAGTTGTTCTATGCATTTGCTCAGTCAACCCTTCTTCATACTGTGTAAAATAAGGCATAGGATCACAAAACTCTCATCTGGACAGAGCTCAGCAATTCACTTCAAGGCAGCTACTCATTTCTAGGGGTTAAATTTCATCAAGAGCCAATTAACATACATTAAATTCTTCGGCAATCCTGTTTTCCCAACTATATTCCTACCAAGAAAGCTTCTGCAAGTCCCCACAACGAAAGGAGGACAAAGCAACAAACTCCACTTTCCATTCCAGATTCAAATCCATACTGCAAACTGGTATTTGTACCTTCTAATGAAACTCCTATTGGAAAAGCTCAATGACTTTTGCAAACACAGATGCAGATTTAGAACTTCAGCACATCTGCACTCAACAAAGAGGCAGCTGTTACTACTGACCCACTTACAAGTATTATTGTGCTTACTGCCATTAATGGAGAATGTTTCTTCTGTTAGGGCAAAGCCAAGTTTTAACTTCTACATTTAATCCCTCTTTGGATCAGACTTTACTGCTGCTTCTTGCACTTTATCCTCCATAAGCCACTCATGCAGAGAATCCTCCTCTAGTCAAATTAAGATTCTGCTTTCAACTCCCCCTGTAAAGTTTGCTGTGCTCCTGTCTTCTCCCCAGCCATGTCAGCAGCTACAATGACCATAGATGGAGCACGTTTGGCAGCTGAAATGACCCAGATGCTGAATCTGGAGCCATGTTCCCAGCTGCAGTAGCTGGGCTCACATCCGACTCCTCAGCTATTGGTTGTCAAGCTGCCCTCAAGCTGTGCCAAGCGTACATCTCAAAGCTTTGACCAAAGTGGGGCAAAAGCTCAAAATCTGTGAGGCCTGCTGACAAAAAGGATAACAAAGACTAAAGGTTTTGAAAGTAAACAGTGAGGGAAACCAAACACCCTTCCTCCTTTCTCTTCTATCTCTCATTTTTTTTGCACAATCTCTTTTCCCCTATTATTAAAAATTCAGGAAGAGCTGGCTGGTGACAGCAGGTCTAATGTACTGCATCCTAGTCTAAGGTTCCAACCAGCAAGAGATTCCTCTTCATTTGTCAACACTACGTATGGTGGAAGATGGCTCATGTACCTCTGCATTGAGTTACAGGCATAGCAAGGGCTGGGAAATAATCTTTGAGGGAAAGGTGGAGACACTCAATTCTTTTATTTCACTACTCGTTCTTTAAGCCTCCTAGACATCTTTAACTCGTCAAAGCTGCAGAAATTCTTGTATAAAACAGGAGCGACTATTTAATATCCTGTGTCATGATCCTGAACCACAGAATCTTAGGGGTTGGAAGGGACCTCAAAAGATCATTGAGTCCAACCCCCTGCCAGAGCAGGAACATAGAGTAGGTCACACAAGAACGCGTCCAGGCAGGTTTTGAATGTCTCCAGAGAAGGAGACTCCACTACCTCTCCTGGCAGCCTGTTCCAGTGCTCTGGCACCCCTACCATGAAAATGTTTACATGTAAACTTATGTTTACGTGGAACCTCCTATGTTC
>VWZK01017723.1:0-15381 GCA_013396935.1 Baryphthengus martii | reverse complement strand
TAAAAAAAAAAAAAAAAAAAGGCAGAAGAGCATAA
Source organism: Baryphthengus martii (assembly GCA_013396935.1). Taxonomy (NCBI): domain Eukaryota; kingdom Metazoa; phylum Chordata; class Aves; order Coraciiformes; family Momotidae; genus Baryphthengus; species Baryphthengus martii. The sequence goes on along the minus strand of VWZK01017723.1, from coordinate 15,346 downwards.
AAAAAAAAGAGTTAGAAAGCAGATTCCCCTAGTTGAGAGATGCCAATTACCCTCTCAGCTGGTTTTCACTGTGCAAAGCTGTATTCTTTATCCTCCCACCCTAAGGATGCCCCAACAGAAGCTGCCCAGTGCGCCAGGGGGGTCTTGCTGCAGCCAGCACCATGGTCCCACTGTCCTGGCTCTCCAAACACATGGCATGCCTCTTGGGAGAGGACAGGGCAGCCACGGGGCCACGATGTTCAGGGCAGGACATGACATGTCACAGAGGTCAAACGCTGCCTGCCTGCCTGCAGTCAGGTCCTATGCACAGCAAGCTGGGCATGCAGAGAGGGAGAAGTGTTGGGAAAGCACATCCTGGGTATTTGGGATAGGAACTTTGGAGATAGTAAGGTCCCAGTGCCAGGGCCCCAGGCGATCCTGCACGCCTTTGGCATGCAACAGGAACTTGGGGAGATGTGGAGCGGGGTGAGGCTCTGTGGGCAGGCAGGCAGAAAGCAGAGAAAGCAGGCCAGGCTCCACTGATCTAGGGCTGCACAAAGGGCCAGAGGTCTGCCCTGGGAGGAGAATCCAGCTACAAGACACAGGCCCTCTCTAGAGACCACACAATGCACAAGAGCAGCTGCCTTCAGGCAAGCTTCATGGGGTGGTACTGCACTGCTCAAGCTCAGGAATAATTCAAAGGTGCTCTCATGAAATCTGCTTCAGCAGTCTGACACAAACTAATTACTTGTTTTGGATGGGGGAGGGAGTGTCTCCCTTTTTGTTTTACTCTGGTTTGGGGATTTTTGTTTTGTTTTCTTGTTTTGTTGTTGTGTTTGAAGATACAGCCTTGGCACTCGCCTTTTTCTTCCCAAACTTGGAAAAGACCTCTCTGCAGCAGATGGTCACAATCAGCTCTGCAGGACCTCTCACCATCACCACCACCTCCCTGCTGTGTGGTCTCTGCAGGCCTTTCCTCAGCACAGTCCGTCTCTGCTGCAAGCAAACCCTGCAGAAATAGCAGCGCGGTGCAAAGGTGTTTCTACTTTCACAGGGCACACTGGGAACCAAGGATCCCACTGTTAAACCTGCGAAGTTACGCATTCCCTGATGGATTGTTGTAGACAAGAAGAGAGGGAGGTGTCCCCTGGAGATCTGCCCGGTTGGTCTCTCTGCGGTTGTACAGAGGTATGTTGGGTGCCTAGAGGGCAGCCTCCGGCCGTGATCGCTCCTCATCCGGCAGTAGCCGGTGTCCCCAGGGAAAGCCGAGGCCTGCAGCCAGCCCTCTGCCTCGCAAAGTTCCTCATGCTTGGCAGACACGGAGTGTCCTGATGTTGCAGGAAATGCCGAGAGCCAAAGATCAGGCATGTCAGAGTAGCAGGAGGAGCACTAAATCTCCTCTTAGTCTATTTTGGAATATGCAGCTGAATAATCCTCGTCATTTACAGCAGCCTATGAAACAGCTGTAAATTCTTCTCACAATGAAGCATTTTAAAATCAGCTGTCCTTGCAGGAGATCACAAGCAAGTGGTAAGAACGGCATCAGCCTGATCCTGTACTGTAAAGTATAATGTTATACAGATTCAGGTTTTCTGCTCAAGTGCCACAATCTCTCAGTTCCCATACATATCACCAACTCCATAGATTTTTTTTTGTTTGCTTGTTTGTTTGTTTTTATCAACTCGGAACTGTGCATTCTCAACACCCATTAACATCTTTTCTTATACTGGCCTTGAATTATTTTAATGACGACTTCGTTCACTCCTTGAAACACTCTCTTGTTTAATCATTCTTGGCCTTAACATTGTACTGAGAACAGTGCAGTGAGACCTGTGCACAGCTGATGTGTGAGCAATACCGTGCCCTGTGATGACAATAGGTGATAAGAATTTCAGTGTCTCTGATGGACTAGAAAGGACACTGCAGAAAGACTACAGTTAGCCTAGTAAACTGCCAGATCTGCTATCTGAGAAATAAACCCTGTTGCAGATGCTTGATAGTAATGCATATGAAGAAATCTCCGAGGTTTGGGGATGATTATATTGTACAACAGAATATGCCCTGGGTCTGACCAATATCCTGTAGCCCTACCATGTTACATTAAGCTTTCTCAGGAGAGCAGAATTTATTTTACTATCAGTTGGCAGACATTGTACCATCTGAATCATAATTCATGAAACAACTGCATACAGCAAGGAAAACAGCATGGGTTGTTTGCAACATACTGCAAAATGAGAATCGCTTCAGTTTGCTCTATACTAACTAAGAAATTATTTTTCAGGACTTACTGAAAGAATTTGTATTTTGAAAAGGGTTATCAAGGTTACTACAGCTTTTTTATGTCTGTGGAATCTGATTTGTTCTATTTCACACAGCTCCATAAACCACGCATACATACTTTCAAACACTTAGGACATGTATATGCTCATTAACTTCCCTGTCTTTTCTTTCTTATCGTTCCTGCTGCATGTGTTTAATACTCTCTTTTATAATGTTTCTTCTCCTGACTGACAGATGCAAGATTGTTGTTCTAATTTAACAGTAAATACAAGAAAGTCACAGATGCTGGTTGTGATATTGCAGCTGTGAGCATCTGGAAGAGGAATGAAAAGGAGAAAAACCCTATTCATTTACAGATAACATTGCAACTATTTGTAATAGATAATGTGCGTGGGTGGAAAAGCCCTGTCCCTCATTTAGCAGCTACTTTAATATTGCTCTTGGGACAGGGGATTCCAGAGCACACCATATCTGAGGACAGGAAGAAGGGACTCACAAACAGGTTTTGAAGCAGAGGCTGGCTGTTCCACCTGACTGTTTTCAGGGTTTGCGTACAGAAGTGCAATCCAGTGAAGTATGCAATCCACTCAGTCTGAAAGTGACAACGCAATTACAGTCCTTATTACCATCTGACATTTAGGTAAATCATTATCTCTTTTTGACGTTTCCCTGTCAGCTCATGAACTGAATCCAGTGATTCACTCTTCTTAGCATTGTAAACCCAACCGAAAAAAGTTGCCAGGCTGATTTTGTTAGGGACGGTTAAAACTTGTGTGGCGACAGATGCAACCTACTGTGAGTAAAAAGTCTCCCTATAATTATTTTGTTAGTTTTATGGTAAATGGGATCTGAATAGTTCCTTAAATACTTGGGGAGTAATTGCCTATTGCTTGCAAGTATATGATGATAAGCTACCTCTACAGAGATCAACAGGAGCTATGGCTGCTCCTGGTGTTCATGAAGGCATAAATTCAGGAGGCTATAGCCTTTAGATATTCCTAAGAGCATCATATTGATCTTTCTACAGTATACACTGGTCTGCCTGAGATCAGACTATGTCTGTTATGGGTTACTTTCTCATTCGGTCGGCCTTTTTGATAGCCAAGGAATGGACAGCACTACTTAGCAAAGGCGTGCTGCAGTTCACTGATCTTCTGCTCTAGTCATGGTTCTGTATTGAGAATGTCTCCTAAACAAACAGATTGTTAGTGGTAGTTACTGTTGGCTTCAGGTGCCAATACTAACCTTGCTCTGTCTCAGGACTGTAGACCTTGGCAACCAAGAATGGCTTCAGAAATGCCTGCAACCTCATGTTTGGACGAGTGAGGTTGGATATATGCAGGTGTGAGGAGACACAATAAAAAGAGGGTCTGGCCACTAAAACAAGTTTGGAGGTTTGAGATCCCAGATGAACTGGCTAGCAATCTACCAGACACATTCATTGGCACAGAACGACACACAGCACTTGTAATATAACATTTTTTTTTCTGTGAGATGTCCCTCTGTTTCTTCTCTTTTAAGTTAGTATCATGCAGTCATCACTGGCTATCTGAAGTAAACAGAAGGAAGTAGTGGAGTATGTATTTATTTAGAAAAGCAGAGCTGGCTAGATTGAAGACCGACCACTGTATATGCAAGAGAAACTAATGAGAAAATAAAGCCATAACTGCAAACAGAAGCTGATGCCTCTTGGACTGCAGCTGTATGACTTTCTTCATCATCTTCTTCTGAGATTATTTTAACTGTTTTGCCAAATCAATTTAAAAAAAAAATACCAAGCAGTACTGTGCAAGTACTGTGTTTTTAAATGCTGCTATGAAGTATTTTAAGATGCGCCCACCACTACATTTCTTTGACTTTGAGGTTTTTATGGACATCAGTTTTCCCTGCAGGCTCCTGTTATAGTGTTCTTCAAGAATATTCACAGAATCAGCATCATTATAACTTGCTGGGATGACTCATGAGGAGAAACTAACATAGTAATTTAATGCAAGAAGATACAGCCACAAATAACATCTTCACAGGGGAAAAAATTAAAATCACAGGAGTTTGCATCTAATATGAAAGTAATCATGTTATCACACGGATACAGTGTTTGTAGATTGTGTTACTTTATTTTCTTGTTTCCAAGCCATGGACTGAAATTCATTTCATTGCTTCATGAGATAGATTCCTTGTACAATGGAAAAAAAAATTAATGACAGTGACTGTACAGGAACCAGACTTGCTGTTTGGCAGCACACTTTACACGTTTAACAGAAAGGTTTGAAAATAACTATCATTAAAAAAAAGTCCTTTATGGTAACCAAAACAAGATGTCAACACTCTGCAAATAATTGTCTAAAGTGAGGCTAATACAAAAATTCTTTTCAAAATGAAAAACCAAATTACTCCATTCTGGAGTTGTCCAAGAGAATGTTTATGGAAATTCTTTCACCTTCTTTTATTTATGACAACTGGTGTCAGAACTGCATATTTCCATAAAATTTTTGCTGTTTTAAGCAATTGGTAACTTCTCACGAGGAAAAACATTGTGGGTTTCTGATCGTCTCTGACAGCAGGATGTGCAAACAAGAAGTGGCAACTTTGTGGGATGCCAAGTAAGTATTCCTCAGCTGAAGGAAGAAGTTTGATTGTGGTGTAGTTTCGGGAGAAAATTTTACTAATTATTTTACTTAATTGCCGATTAGTGTCTCACTCAGCCTTTTCCAGCATAATATGGAGTAGCTCTGTTGGCCAAGAAAAGTTTTGTTATTCAATACAGTAAACCAGCTACTGTTTTTCCTATGCAAATGAGCTGCACGTGTCTACGCAAAGCAGAATTACAACATTGTTGTTATAAATCAGCATCCCACTGTTACGTGAGCTCTGCCACCTTTCCATTAGCTCAGGCTACCACACCATACCATACCATACCATACCATACCATACCATACCATACCATACCATACCATACCATACCATACCATACCATACCATACCATACCATACCATACCATAGTTTAGGGACTTGTTGATGGATTAAACGCCCTTTTAATGTAATTCATTGATTTGGTCAGCTGACCATTTTCCGCATTTATGAAGACTTGATATGACCCGTTGACTTGTTTATAATTCCTTGCTGGGAAGCAAAACGGGAATCTCAAGCCAAATGCCAGTGAGAAAGGCTGCTCTACCAAACAAGCTGCAATACCCTGGCACCTTCAGCCATGAGAGCTGCAAGCAGGCCAGGAGACTCACCCGTTGGATCAGGGCACCCCCATATAAAAACCAGCTCGTTGGTACCTTGTTTCCTAGGGTGCTGCTACCAATGGTGCTGCCCCTAGAGTTGGCCCTGCTGCATGGCAGCGCTGGCAAATCAGAGCCGTCTGTTGGAAAGTAAAGTCAGACCTGAACAAGGCCAAGTGTCCTGCATGAAGGTTCTGTAGTGGCTCTCTCCCAGCAGAGTGAGGGAGAGGCACAAGTGAAGTGCCCCTGAGGCCATCTGGGGAGCTGGAGGAGATGGGGTCTGCTCTGTGTTGCCCCCCTGAGGCATTATAGAGGAAGTGGCGATACGTCTCACACCTGAAATGTGGTGCTCCAGAGGAAGTTTGAGTGTTGACGTTTTTTTTTTTCATAAAACTAAACTAATGCTTACCCAATGTTCTGATACATGGTACCATTTATTTAACTTCCTCCGTGTTAAATGCTTTTGTCCTTATAGACTTCTTTGGTTTTCTCACTTCTTCCACTAACTTTCTAAGTATGTAGTGCTAATAAAAAAGGCAAACCTGGAACTTTTCTGACTGAAAGGTAAAAATTATAGAAAGTTTGTTATAACTGAAAGCAAGAGTTTATAACAACAGTGGTTCTATAAACTTAGTTCTGTTTGTTGCAGTCATTGTAGGTTTAGCAGTAATGCAATCCTCATATAGTACTACATCACATTCCTAGGGGATTCAGAGGAGAAATTATAGATATAAGATTATGGATGTCTACATATCTCACTTAGAATGACCACAAAGGAATCCTTTTGAATACGATTGGGCATTAAATGAGGTAATCAGGTCTAATTGACATCTCTGCTGGAAGTTGTGTGCTCTCAAGCACTTGTGTTATTCTTCTGTTTCTGATTCCAGATGATATTATGTTATTCATCCTGAGCACTGTGTGGATGTTATTTTCATATTCCTTGAGCTTGCCACAGAAACCTGTGGATGGCCCCTCTTTTTTATGGGCTAGGTGTATGAAAGACAAGTTGCAGCCCGACTTCACACGCCTAAAGATGAAGCCTGTGATTTAAATCTAAAGCAGCCATTCAGCAAAAAATGCCTCTTAAGGGTCTTGTTGCCTGGCAAAACTATTTGGTTTAGATGATGAGGCTCTAATGAAGTTTTCAATAAGATACTCAACGAAATAACCTTCACAAAATAGGTGATAAACTTCTTGGCTTGCTTAACACTAGTATCTCTGATGAACTGATTCCTGCAATACTTTTTCTACCCTTTGTTAACCTAGAGGTGAGTGATGAGTTTTCAGTGGGTTCTGTGGCTGCATTTCTCCAAAATGCAAAATAAAATTACTTTTCTTTCCCAGGTGTTTGACTTTTATTCTGTCACAAAAATGTTATTTAAATTGTTCCAGCCACGAAGGAAATGCTGACAACACTGAAAGTTGTCCATCAAAGCAAATCCTGCATCCTTATCAATTCACTCATATTTACTAACAGGGGATAAATGGGCCCAAATTCCCTGATACAGCTGGTATATCTCTGGGCTTTTGGAAAGTGTTATGTGCAACCTAATACTTCAAGCTGTATTTCTACAGTGCTACACATGGATGAGATTTCTGTTCTGTGTGAATGCTAATTTTACAACTAATTATCTATGAAAAATATGGCAATAACTAGCACATGCTTGATTTTTGTTTTCCTACTAGAGTGGTATTATGGTAAAAATTCCTGTGTACACATTGGAAGAAGGAATGTAAGAAAGTTGTGCTTGCTTTTTACTTGACATCACTTTTGCAATCACTTGATGGTTCTAGAAGGCTATCTGAAGAGGCTGGACTTCCTTTAGAACAAATATTTCTTTAAATTGACTTTTGCTTTGTTTTCTTGTAACCCCAAACTCAAAAGCAGACTTTCTAAATTAGTCTGCAGAAGGAATATACCCACATGTTTCTTGTCAAAATGAATTTTTGAAGGAAGGATTTCTTCAGCTGCAATCTCAAAGCCACCCACGGAGGGAAGTAAAATCATTATGAAAGCAAGCAGTACTGAGTTAGAGAGAAAAGTTCTAGAAAGAAAAGGCAACGTAAGCATCTACTAGCTCTTTTGCCTTCAAAGAAAAATACCTTGCAAAATCAAGATGTTTGCTTTCTGCTTATAATAAACTATGAAAAAAACCACCGAAGACAAACTAGAAGTACCATAATCATCAAACCACATAAAAATAATCCAGACTCTGGAGAATGAAGTTTTTGGCCCCTTTTTTAGGCTGAGAGGTTCAGCATCTGAAGGTTTGTAGGAAAAACAATAAGAAACATGGCTTTCATTACTCCATTCTGCCTTGAATTTCTCTCCTCAACTGATGATTGTTTATTTGCTCAAGCTAACATGACTCTGAGTCTCTTGCGATGTGTGGAGCAGACAGCTCAGAGCTGCTCATGAGTGGTTTCCTCTAAAAGAAATCAGAAGGTAACTCTCCTGACCATGGTGTTCCTGGTGTGAGATCAGCAGAAAACCTGTGGTTTAGGGATGGTGTTTTTTGTACCATGCCCGACTCCACAGTGAGCCAACCCAGTGCACAGATCAGGGTACTCCTAGGGGAATACTACAGAGCATTTTTGGTTTGGCACTGTGGGACTTTTTGCTTAGCAAGGATCATGATTTCCTTCCTTCCTCATAAGCCGTATCATCGGCCATCTTCCATTTCTTGCTCCTTTCTTCCTACATCTTCTCCCCATTCAGAACTTGGCCTCTCTCTGCCAGCAGCATACTTCTGCATGCCTCACTTCCCAAATTGCACCATGACAAACTGAGGGGCTTTGTCCTAATTTCTTTGATACCTGTATTCTGGGTAAGGGGTGTCTAACAATGAACTTCGTAATAATTAGTCAATGTGCATGCTTAATATGCAGGGGCACCAAATAGTTTGGTGTCTTTTCTGTTGGAAAAAGTCATGTAGGTGGTATGTCTCAGAGTAATTCCTTCAGGTGGTAGGAAGACCATGGTTCATATGGTAGTAGGTCTGTTTTTTTTTCCTGACTGCAGAGGACTCGAACAATCCTTCCTATCTGTTGGCTACCAGTCCTTTCAAGGGCTGACTGCTGGTGGTTAGAGAATGATTGTTATTAACAGTAATCCTGCCCTTGGAGCTGGTAGCAGCACTCACAAGAGGAGAAAATAGGGCAATTCCAGGTTCTAAATTGGTAAATCAGCACAAATATTTTAAAATTATGGTGGCAGTTGAAAACTATGGGGAATGAGGCAAATTGAGAATTACTGGGAAGAAGTTGTTTTCTGACTGCACCATGTGTAAGGTGTGAGAAATTTCCCAATCTGCTCCTTCCTTCCTCCCATTTTGGGGGTGATTTCTGCCAGAAAGCTGTAGATACCTAAATTTGAAAGACTGGAGATGAAGGTACCAAGGTGCTTTTCTGGATGCTTTGGAAATAGAAAAGGTTTAACAGCTTCCACTGCAAGAGATAACTCTGTACCTATTTCTGGTTTTCCACTTCGCCCGTTTTTAAATTAAATAATGTTTTGACTGTTTAAACACTGAGTTTCATTTTGGTTTTGCAAATCCCACAGAATAGATCGTGGCTGGTTTCTCACTCATCAAAAGCTATATGAGCCTGGTAGTTAAAAAGAGGGCACCCCAGAAGGGATAATATTCCCTCGCAGAAAATACTCCAGATTTTTTGCACGTAGAGCTGCCATCTTGCTGACTGAGAGGCAGCTAGAAGTATCTCTCCTGGCATCCTCTCTGTCACTTTGGGAGAAACTGATGACGCATTTCCTTGCTAACAGCTTCGTGAGGGCTGCACGGAAGGGGACTCTGCTTGGCTCCATGTAGTGTGACCACGATAGAGGGAACTTCTGTCTCCCTCCTCCCTTCAGCTTAAAATCTGAGGGACGGTCTTGGTTCAGGAAAAGGAGAAGGATGTTCTTCTAGAGACAGAATAGCCCACCCTTTTCTCTGTGTAAGTGGGTAATCCTTGCACTGACCTTTTAAAACAGATGTAAATACGTAGTACACAGTGTTAGTGATGCATCCTTAGCTCATGTAAGTGTTGTTAATGAGGATGGTCTAAAAAAAAAGCATTATATTTATTGGTGCCCCTGTTTGTACAGGAATGGAAAACATCTGCTCCAAACAAAATCTGGATGCTGTGTTTGTTACAGAATGCATTAGGAACAGACTTGTCTAAGTTCTGGAGCCAAACCCACTCTAATTTTATTGCTATCCCTTTGAATTATGGCAGAGTCAAGTTTATTCTGTAGTCTTTTTATGATACTATTGTTAGTGACAAGTTCAGAGACAAAACATCTTCCTAAGATTTGCGGTGGTTTCCAGCTTATAGGGAGAAGTGCCTTACTACCACATACATTAAAGCATCAGAGGGCCAATCATCTGAGAATAGTTGTTTAATAGAAACAAAGCCAACAGCATGGTCATTTTTTAAAAAATTTTTTTCTTCTCCAAAAATTGATGACAGACAAATAGAGACGAAAAAGTTAGATTATGAGGTATGTTTTTCTCCGTTTGGAAATATTGACTTCAGCACATTGCTGGACAAAAAGTGGAATACAACTTGTCTATCTAAAAGGAAGACATGACAATCACAACGATGCAAAATAGAAGTCAGATAATTCTTTTTTTCAAAATTATTAAAAAAATAAAATTATGTTTTAGTAACAAATTCATGATCACTCACTCCTTTTCTTGAGAAAGTAAAACTCATTCTGAAATGTTTAACTGTGATTTTTTTCTTTTGTCTTCGACAGAAAGATGGTTCTCATTAAACCTAAAAGTCATAAGCTGGATCTGTTGAAATCAGTGGGAAGATTTCTTGGTATTAGTTGTGTATCAGCTTCCTTCATGACACTTATGACTTTATTTTGCTCCTCTTCTTTTATTCTATTTTTGATGTACATGTAGGAACAGAAGGAGAAATGGGGGGAACTGTTAGGAGGTACAGTATGGCTACCATGTCTTTTCAAATGATTTATCTTCCTTTTGAAATGTGAATTTTTCTTTTCAGATGCCTTGTATAAAAATTAACATTTAGTTATGATACTTCTGATTTTACATCTAAACAGTATCACACAGATACTTGTGTCTTTCAAATCATATGTACACTTTAATAACAGAAAGAGATAGCAGATCACATTTTTAAAAGCAATATTTCAGTTTCATACACAGAAAAGTACATCTTGGTTTCTCACAGCGATTTAAAAACAGTTGATCCTCTGTTTACAGTCAGGGGAACTGAAATGTGGAAGGGTCAAAGGATTTGCCTGAGGGATTTATATCTACACCAGATCTGGAAATAAACCTTAAATTTCCTTACTGGGAACTCTGCTATAACAAAAACGCATAACTTTTCCCACTTCTGAATGCTAGTATTTTGAACTGACATGCAGAAACCATTGTCAGAAAAAACTGTGATACCAGCAGTTCAGGGCAGTCAATGAAGAAATGCCATGCTCTCTAGAAAAAAACATTTACTAAATGAAAGGAATAGGAATAAATTTTTACTTCTAATGTAGTAATTGAGAAGCTAGCTGAACAGTTCTTTTTATGTACTTCCCCCTCCTCCCAAGCTGAAACAATAACTTTGCAGACTAATGGGCACAGCTTAAATAGACAATATTTAGTAAAGTACTAGTGAAATAAATGCAGGGAGTCTGCTTAGTGGTTGTTTCTAATGGTTGGGCTTTGCCTTTTATTGTTTCTATTTCCTCAACCTTCATTTTTCATAACACACATGAATGGCTGTTCTGTTTTCTCAGCTGAGACGCAGACTTGCTTGTCTCAGCTGCAAAACAGCAAATGGAGAGTAGGACATATCTTGCAGACTTGACATGGTCACTGCATTGAATGTGATTTCCCGTTGGCTAATCTCCTCCCCAGGCATGGGAACCTTTCTAGGTTGGCTGCAAAGGCGGCATGCAGATGAGTGGTGGGGGTCTGAGCACTGGGTCACTGGTAGGGAACAGCAGCCCTTCTCAACCAACCTGGTACCACCAGCAGTTGCCAATAGGCAGGAGGTCCATTCTAGGGGGATACTTACAGTAAGTCCATGAATTCAGAAAGGCTTTATACAAAAGGCTTTACACAAAAGACAGAAGAGACAAAGAGAATTGCTAAGCCTTTCCCAGGTACTGACTGATAAGAAATGAAACACATCCCAGCATCCTTGGGTTCTGCTTCCACATCCCAGTGTCCCTGAGCTCTGCTTCAACCACTGATCTGAGCATATGCCCATGCCTCTAGAGTGAAGTGAGAAGCCCAGGCATGTGTACCTGCCCTACGTGCATACAGCCCGCACAATAGGAGCAGATAGGGATTCAAAGTTGCTCATCTTGCCTAACAAGCAAAACACAAATTAAAAATAAGACGTAAGGCTGCTTTGGCAGACCATTGAGAGACAAGAAAGTCATCCTTTGGGACATGATTTTGCAAAAGGATTATGAAATGCCCAGAGAACACGGGTGGATCCTCTGCCTAGGTGCCTAGTTTTTGTGTTTCACACACAGCTAGTAGGTGCCTGTAGCAAACATACAAAATAGGCCTTACTTTTCAGTCAGTTTGTGTTTTTTTCTTAGAATATTGGAGGTTTTATAATTCATTTTCTTTAAGTATCCAAAAGAAATGAGTTAAATATTAGATGGAAACATGTTTATTTCTGCTCTCATAAGTATATGTGCATCCCTGCTCTCTTGTCTTCTCTTTTCCTCTGTCTCTTTTATGTTCACATCCTCTCAAACAGTTTTGTGCTCATCGCTTTTCTTTAACAGGACTGTTCTATTCTTTATAAAATTGAGACTTATAAAAGAAATAAATCTTGCTATTGTTCTCTTGGGGTGCAGCTGTGTTAAACTGTAATCATGGGAGTTGAAACAGGTTTCCTCTCACAATAACATTTATACTCGTTTCCTGACACTTTTTCCTTCAGCTGACCAAGAGGAAAAAAAAACCTCTCTGCTGAGCACTTCTGAAGGTAAAATAATAGTTGTGTGGCACAGAATAGTTACTGTTGTATTACAATATTTTTCAAATTTTGTTGCACTGAATAAAGATCCACTAGATTGCTAATTTCCGAGTTAATATTTCCATTTTCTCTAGTTTTGCCTCTGTATGAAGCTTCAGTTACTACTGAGACATCTTTTTGTATTAAGGATTAATTAAGGCAGGCCTTACCATCTGCCTTATCTGCTCTCTTTGTCTTTTTCCTCGAGGATGAGCACAGAAGAATGAATCAAAACATCTGAGAAAGAGGCAAGATAGAATTTTTAAAGTCTCATGAGGATGTTAAAACAGGAGACTGAGACACTTAATCTGACTTCTATAAGTAACAGTAAGATGGATATCTTTGCATTTGAGCTTTTCAATCTATAAAAGTTATTGGAATAGTAAACCAGTATTATCTGCATCTCCTCTCTATGTCCAGACCCTTAGACAAAATATTTGTCTGAATATTAGTGTGATTTTCATCAGTGATATATACATAAATGTGTTATTCTCACTTTGGAGAACAGATGCCAGAGATTGGTACCTTAGTGACTGAGAGATGATGTTATCTCATTTTAACAAAACAAGGATGTCTTTTGCTCTGTTCCTTTTTTTTTTTTTTTATTTTTTGACATGTCAACCAATAAATGATGTTTATAGAGTAGTCAAGATTTTACAAATGCTGTTTAAAACAGCATTTCTTTTTTATTTCAGAAGATGTTGCTATTGAAAGCAATATCTGCTTTAGGTAAGTGTGAAAAACCATAGAGAAAACTCCATTTTTTTAAATTATTTTTTTTTAAGTTAATATTTGTAACTGTAAATTGGCTTTGTTTGTATATGAGAGACACTTCCAAGCCCTTTAGGAAAGCCTCCATAAGTATATATAAACACAAAACAGTCCTATGTTGTATTTGCATCTTTCACGTCTGCCCCGCAGCTGAAACATCCCTCTGTATGCTTTAATGAAGACTGAAGCACTGTAAGCCCATGTTATTCTAACCTCTCCTTTAGCACAGGGGAGAGCCTGGATCCGGTACTGAGGAAGAAAGAAAATAAGATGAGAAGCTGTTTTGGTTTTTTTTTGTGTTTTGTTTTTTTTATTGTTTTTTTTTTTTTTCCAGGGGAGAGGGGTCATGGAAATGATAATCTGCAGGATGAAATGCCTGGGTGAATGGCTCGTGTGGAAGGAGCTGCCAATAGGAAGAACATCTGCAAGGGGCTCTGTACTATCTCATCCTCACTGTGTTTCTGTTATTATACACCAAAGAGTACTTTTGGCGGAGTGCTGTCACAGACCTTTGCTGAAAATAATCCTTAGGGTCAGCATAACAGATCCAGACAGAGGATATCTGACCCAGCTGGTAAGTACCTGCAGCAGTGACTCAAAGCCACTCTTGTCTCCCCTTCCCTCATGTCCATAGTTCTGTGGGAAGTTAACTCTTTCTGGTGGTTAGCAGACTTATTCAGAGTAAAGGAGAAACACAAACCTCGTGAATTCTGCCCATAGGCAGTATGAATACTCCCTTGTAATCTGACTAAACAAAAAAGAGCAATAAAAATAAGATAAGAGGAGTAATTTCAGGTTTGAAGAGAAGACCACCCATCCAGCCTGCAGTTTCTAACCCATCGTTGATAACTGTTATATTTCATGCTCCAAGGCAGATCTAAGTCTAGAAGAGAGATTTTAAGAGCATGTTGGTCACACTCTTCTTGTTTAGCCTAAGAGGAGTTCAGTTTAAAGCAGGTATTCAAAGCACAGGGCATCTAGAGAGAAAGCAGAGGTGAGCTAGGAAGAAGGCAATTTGGACTGGTGCCTTTAGAAATAGGAGGGCAAAATATCACCACTGAGGTTGTAAGGGCTTACGTAGTAAAAGTATTGAACGAAAACAAGAAGTATGACACCAATGCAATGAAGAATGAGAGGAGTAGAGAAAGGAACATAATTCTGGTTAGAGAAAGTGGCTTTTTTTAGTGAATTTAGTTTCACCTAGAAGGAAGTAGGAAGACTGTTCCACTGACACCTGTCAGCATTTTCCTACTGTAGAGTATTCACAAGTGTAGCTATTCATTTAAGCAAACCATTAGATGCATTTCAGATTCTGACTTCAGGAGTCTTGGATGTCACACTCCTTGCATACTATGCAATATTTAACACCGCTCAAACCCAACCATCAGCACTGTATTGAAGGGCAATGACATGCTGGAGAAAAATATCTGTCACTAGAAATCATATGGCTTGGCTCCAACTCTTCATAAAACTGCAGCTTACTACGAATCTTGGGAAAGACATTTTATGAGAATTTAACGCGTGTCAAGTCCTTCAGCATGACTAATCCTTTTTGACATCTGCGAACTTCTGTGAGACCTACAGAGGAAAAACACTTTTGAAGCTTGATGTTTAATGCATTTGATTCTGCGGTGATCAACTTCAGAGCAGGTAAGTCTGCACTGGGGAAGGGACGCGTGGCAAAAAGGACTGAAAAAAAGTTCTGTTTTGGAGGTGTTTTTGAGCCAGGAAAGGCTCTTGCTGGTGCTGAGGACTGTCTCTCTGGTGGGCGGGCTGCCGGGAGGGCCTGGGCGGAGCCAGCACCACCCTCTGTTGAACAGGCAGCAGGTATAAGAAGGCAGTGGGAGGGCAGGGACTAGTCTAAGCACAGATCATCCAATCAACCCACACTTGTGTGTGCCCTGGGCAGTGCTGCAGTTCATAGAGCAGGGTGCCAGCGTAGAAGGTAAGCGCAATTCATCTAAGTGGTCAGAGGCCAAGTGGGCTCATCCCAACTGACGCCCAAGTCGCAAGGTCTCAGTTGCTTAAGATTCAGCCATGGTTACCAGCCGGCAAAAGGCTGTTGCCAGTAAATCTG